>JAWWEE010000062.1:5897749-5978023 GCA_035221455.1 Xenops minutus
TGCCATGGGCAGGGACACCTTCCACCAGCCCAGGGTGCTCCAAGCCCCATCCAGCCTGGCCTTGGACACTTCCAGGGATGGGGCAGCCACAGCTTCACTGGGAAACCTGTGCCAGGGCCACCCTACTCACACAGGGAAGAAATTTTTCCTAATATCCCATCTTAACCTCCTCTCTTTCAGTTTGAACCCATTCTCCCTTGTTCTATCACTACAGTTCCTGATGAAGAGTGCCCCCCTGATTCCCTTGTTGGTCCCCTTTGCACCCTGGAAGGCAGGAATGGAAGGACCAGAAATTCCACCAGAAGGAAAAGAAATTCCTTTGCATCCTGGAAGGCAGGAACCCAAGGACCAGAAATTCAAACTCTCTTTCATTTTGAACCCATTCTCCCTTGTTCTACCACTACAGTTCCTGATGAAGAGTGCCCCCCTGATTCCCTTGTTGGTCCCCTTCGCACCCTGGAAGGCAGGAATGGAAGGACCAGAAATTCCCCACGAATTGCAGGGGCAGAGCACTGATCCTGATTTTAAGGAACTGGGACATCCCTCCTTGCCCGGCCGGGAGCAGCCCAGCCCCTCTGCCCCTGGTCCATCCGGAGGTGTTCCAGCATCCTTTTTGGAAGGTTCTCCAGCCCGGGAAGCGGCCGGTCCCCACTAGATGGGGCTCCTGCCCTGGCCAGCACCGCCAGCAGGGCTCGGTCCCTCCAAACCTGGGCTTGGGGCAGGCACAGACTCCCCATGGATGGGACCGGGGCTGGGGGTGCCCACAGTCCCTCTGCTGTGCTGGGAAGACTTTGAGAAATTCACCTTTCATCCAAATCTCCCTCCTTCCACAGGGAAGGAGTCATTCTACGTTCTGCACCTGGCACACACCTCAAGGGACTCCTGCCCAGACGGCTTAAGGATGGAGCTGGCTTCTCACTCCTTCCCAAGAATTCACTGTTTACTGACATGGCTAATCCCAGTGTCGTGGGCCCTATTTTCTTTATTAGGCTGCGTCCTAGAGCTTTCTTTTAGTAATTTCAGTTTCAGAATGAAACATCAGAGAATTTAAGTAAGCAGTGAGTTTCACGTTTTGAAACAAAATGAGGATTATTAAAAGTCTGCAAGTAAAGATGGGAACAGAGCCTGTCCCTAGTCCTGTGCAGAAATAGTGATAAGAAGTGGCTGCAAATTGGCTGCTAAGAACTGCCTTGCAGTGCTTTAAACATATGCAAAACAACACCCCCAGCCTGATAAATAGGGTGGGGATGAAAGAAAAGGAGAAGATGTTTTGGAATAGTTACTGAATGGAAATCTGGGGAGATGCAGTGAAGGGTGAACACAGAGCTAAATTATTTCCGTGAAAATAGAGATCCTCGGTGTTTCAGAGCTATTAGTAGAGACAGGTTAGCAGACCCGATATTCTCTGCTCGGTTCTGTGGACAATCCATGGGGCTGTTTGCCTCAGTGCTTCTTTACATGGCCAAATTTGTAACTTGAAGTTTAAACATAAATTCAGCATTCTCCTCAGAAATTGCCCCGAGGATGTTATAGCAGCACATGGGAGAAATGTCCACGTGGTTGCCCCTTAGCAGAAGACTGAGAACCTGTTGTCCTCTTTCCCCAAAATATTCTGGCCGGTTCTGACATCCTCTCAGTGTGTCCCTGGTAATTCAAAAACTCCTGAGTGCCCTCCTTCTGCTGCTCAGCTCTGGGCTGAAGGGAGCCCCTCAAAACACCCCGGGCTCTGGGCACCTTCCCCAGCCCTGCCTTGGAAAACCAGCACCAGTCACAACACAAACTGGTACCCTGGGATGACTCCATGGGCCAGAAACAAACACTGCCACAGCCAGCACAGGTCCAGCTGTTACAGCGGTTTATGGTCCTCGAACGCAAACATCCTTATTTTGCCAACACACACAGAGCTCAGTTTCATGCTCTGACAGCTGCCACGTGTCTCCAGCAAAATATTTAGTGTCCCATGATGGTCCTCACTTGTGGAGCACTGTGGGGTCTCCCCAGCTGTGCCTGGACTGCCCCGGGCTGGACTCATGTCCAACATCCTCATCTTTTGACTTTTCCAAGAACTTCCCAAGCACCAGTTAAGGCAGTCTGCCCATCCATCCTTCTGTGTGATGGCTTCAACCAAGGAATGTTAAAATCAGTGTGCTGTAGGTATGTGTGTTTTGGTGGGACACTTCAACCCGCTGGATGTGTGCCCACACTGCTGCCACAGACTGTTTTGGGTTGCTCTTTTGGGACTCTTTGTAGGTTTTTGCCACGCAAAATGAATGAGAGCCCTCATTCCTTCGAGTCGCGTATAAACACCTTCAGGCAAATTTTCTTTTAGGAACAAAACTACCTCCCCCGAGAGGGGAGTGGTTACAGGTGGAAGCTGGGAGGAGGAATGATTGCAACACAAAAGAGCAAAGGAATATGGGAGGGAGAAGAAATTAATCTTACCTTGAAAATCTCCCTGTTTTACACGAAGTGATTGGTGCTTCCACACCTTCCCACGGTACCCGGGCAGGGAGTGACTCAAGCACCAAGAGCGCTCAGGTTGCCTCGCCGGCCAAGCTGGAAGGACTTTGCTCTGCTGTGCTGGGAGGACTCTGAGAAACCCATTTCCATCCAGTTTTGGAGAGCCTGGGAGGAATTTCTCTTTGCAGCACCGTGAGCACGGCGGGTGTCCCCGATGCGCCGCCGCACCTGGGCAGGTGCTGTGCTCGTCCTTGGGGTGCAGCTGCCAGGTAAGCACACCTGCCCCATGGCCCTGCTGCCATCCTGAGCCTTGTCTTCCCAGCCCTGAAATTACCACGAAGGCAGAGACTTTCCTCGGGGACTTGTGCCGCGATTCTTTCGGTCCGGGGTTCGCTGGAAGTGGCACGACGTGATTGAATTTCTTCACAAACAGGTTTAGGCGTGTTGGGACGGAAGAACATTGATCTCCTCCTGAGCTCGGGTTGCAGCGTCCCTTTCTCTCCTGCCGGGAAGCTGAACTTTACTCTTAGACCTCTTTTTTGCTGCCTTTGTTCCTAAACAATCAGGGATTGTTCAGGAGCCCCAGGTCCGCATCCTTTGTACAGCGACAATTCCAGACTGACAAACTTTCTTGAATTTTCAGTATACCACCTGAATTTTCAGTATACCACGTCCTCCTTTCCCAAATTCATCAGCACGTGTAATCTGTCTTGGAAAAAAGTACTTTAGATTTATTTCCCACAGTTTTTCTTTTTAAAGGGGTTTAAAATGAGAAGATTTGGCACTGGATCTCTGGATGAGACACAGGATCTCTGCCAATCCTGAAGTTTTTCAAATGTGAATACCTTCTATGTTTTGGCATTTCAAATATTTTCCCTTTTGAGATAAGAGATTATTTGGAAGGAAGTCTTTGGTTATAAATTAATTTCAAATACATCTCCATTATGAACCTGTATTTTACAATTCTAGATAAGCTTTTTTTGGCTTGAATCACACTGGGGTAAGTTAACTTCCTAAAGTGATAGGAAATTGCTAATATTTTTTTCTTCTTCACGAGCAATCCTTTGGTTTTCCTATTTTTCATTTTCCTCCTTTCTATGCCTTGCTATTCTTCTTGCTGGTTGTCCCTCTCTCAGGGCAGCATCGAGTCAGTGATGCTCACTTATTTTAAAGCAGCAGCTGTGGTGGTTTGGTTAACAGAGGATGTTTCTTTGACAAACAAATGCACATTTACCTTGAGGATTTCCCCTAGAATTTCTCAGCCTGACTGTATTTGACTGCACTTGCCCAGGTGGACTATCAACCCTCTAACAAGCCCTTCCGACATCAGTAAGAGCAGTTTCCACCATGGTGTGCATGAGGCTGAGTGTACAAAGCGTGTAAAGAAAGTTCTAGCATGGGAAATAGCACCTATTTACTGGGTCTCAGCAGTCCAATTTGAATGGGCAGGACTGATTTTCCGAAGAAATCTGCAGGATCACTGCCCTCAGTACTTATATCTGTGCCTGAGACAATCATTGCCAGGTCCAGATAAGGCAGGCTCCTGCTCAGACTAAACACTGATAAGGAGCAGTGATGAGCTCACCCCTAGGCAGTGCCTTTCCCCTCTCACCCCTCTGTTTTCCCTGCAGCACTTTGGCTGGCGGCAGCAGTGGAAGTTTACACTTCCAAGGAGGTGGTTGCTGTGAATGGCACAAACCAGAGGCTGAAATGCACCTTTTCCAGCAGCAGCCCCACCAGCCAGCAGCTGTCAGTGACCTGGAACTTCCAGCCCGAGGACCTGAGCTCCCACGAGCCGGTGAGTGAGATCTTTATGCTCCATTTCAAACTGGTTTGCCCCAACAAACCAGTCCCAAGGCCCAGTGACTGCGCCAGTTCCAGATGTGGGTGCAAGCAGCCACACCTGAGACCCACAACATTTGGGCCTTTTCCCTGTCACCTGTAATGACTAATCTGAGCAATGAGTCCTGTTTATAGACCCTGGCTAAAGAACATTCTCGTGTTTAAATCTGGG
Organism: Xenops minutus; assembly: GCA_035221455.1. NCBI lineage: Eukaryota > Metazoa > Chordata > Aves > Passeriformes > Furnariidae > Xenops > Xenops minutus. The sequence continues at coordinate 5,902,224 of JAWWEE010000062.1, forward strand.
TGATCGGGGTTGAAATATTTGTGGCTTGATGACACCACAGCCCTTTCTTAGCTGACACCCTGTACCTGGCACGACTTACAGTGCATGGGAATTCTCAGGGCCCCTCTTATTCTGTGTTTCCATGATTCCTGCAGGTATTTTACTACCTGAAGGAGCCCTACAAGCCGCCTTCGGGGCGGTTTAAGGAGAGAGTCACCTGGGATGGGAATATCGAGCGTAATGATGTTTCCATCATCATCTGGAACCTGCAGCCCACCGACAATGGGACCTTCACCTGCCAGGTGACAAACTGGCCAGATGTTTATGGCACCATTGGGGAAGTGCGACTCCGCGTTGTGCAGAAAGGTGAGAGGCCAAGGACCACCCCCAGAGGTCTTGTGAACTTAACCAGGGCAAAGCATTGGTGGGTCTTCCTCCACATTTGGGAAAATTATGGAAGAAAAGGGGTTATAAGTAGAAAGCACGAGGGTAGTCTGTGGATACAGGGGGAAATTGAGCCTAAGGAAAGGTTTAATTCACAGATGCAGGTTCCCAGCCTCATGCCTCCCACCAGAGCCCCCTGTTTGTCCTTGCAGTTCATTTCTCTGTCTCCCTCCACACAGTGAATTTCTCAGAAATCCATTTCCTGGCCATAGCCATCGGATCTGCTTCTGTCCTGATGATCATCGTGGTGACAGTTGTGATTATCTGTCGACAGCGTCGCAAGAAAGCGCAAAAGAAGAGGACTGAGGTGGCAGACACTGAACTGTAAGGACAGAGGAGGGAGGGAAAGGCTCCTGGGAAAGCTTGTCAAGTGTGTCTCAGTGGCTCTCCTGAATTGGACCCTGCACTGAGCATCTACAATGCAAAACTGCCAACACAATTAGCAATAATTGGCTGCGTGTTTGCAGGCAGGACAGAGCCCCAGGATGAACCAGCTTTGGAGTCCTCATTTGGCTCTTGCCCTTCACAGTGGCTCCTCACTCTGAGAAGGATCCAGTTGCTGTGGTGGCAGATGATCACCCTGTCCCCTGAGCCTGGCACTGTGGTCACCATACATTAACACACTTATCATATTACTCCTTATGTCTGCTCTGTGCAACTCAGAACATCCTCTGCTCAGGATATCTGACACTGATTTGGGCTTTTTTCTTTCTTTTTTTCCCCTTTCTTTTAAAAACAGTAAAGAAAAGGAGAGCCTGAAGAGGAGAGAGGAAAAGGAAGCCAGTCCATTAGAAGACTAAAGGTCTAATTGGTGTATACAGTGCAGGTATCCATCTCTAATTAATGTCTCAGTGTTTCTGGGTCTTTCTAAGACAGAGTTCCTCAGGTATTTCACTGCTATTCACAGTCAACAGGCCATGGGTGCCCTAAGCAGAAAGAGTTGAGGCCACAATCAAACTTTGCTGTTGGGGATCCTTCAGAGAGAGACTGGCAGATAAATAGGCAGTGGAGAGAAACTGCCTCTTAAATGTACAAGAGATTTCTCCACCCTAGTGTTGAAGATCCCTTGTAGGAAAGCTCTTGGTGCTGCTTTCCATGACATTACTGCTTTGTGGATAAAGAGGAATGAATTCATTCCCTTTTGCCACTTTTGAATCTGCTTTTTTTATTCATTTAATCTTTATTGTTTTAAAATTGCTGCAGGAAGACTGCAGCTGTTTCCATATTTGCTGGCTTTGCTTAAGCATTTCAGCATAACTTTTACCCCCTCACTTTCTGAGGTCAGCAGTTGTCTCTATTATTTTTGTTTTCAGCAATAACCCTGAGTAATGAATGTTTGTTTTTCTTATAATCTTTCTTCTTAGGTACTTCTAAAGCAGATGGTGAAAGCTTGTAATTTTGGATGTTAGAACAAAGCTGAATTACAGATGCCTCACGCTGTGAGTGTGGTACCTCTGCTCAACCTGAAATTCTGGCATGGAAAGAGGGTGACACTGCACGAGTTCTGAATTTCCTCAGTAAAGCAAAGCAGGAGGAAATCGCCCCATGAACAAGGAACTTTCCTTCATCTTCACACCTGCAGAACGTGGAGAAGGTTGCTGTGAAGATGGAAAAATGCCCAAAAATTTGAACAAAGTGCCAAGATGTCTGACTGAACTGAGGTTTTGAAAGTGTTTGAGCAGATGCACTCTTGCACCTTAAAGATCCCAGAGTGCCTTTGTGGTACCCTGCTTTTCCTCCCCCAAGCTCCTCCCTGACATCACAACAACAAAGACTGACTGAGAGAGCAGAGGAGCAGCCAGTTGCTACAACAAATGTACTTTAAATCTTTTTTCTACTTTAAATGGACAGTGTTAGAGCTGGGCAATGTGTGCTCTTTGTTACTAGAGATAACATTCACCAGTCGATGTGGTTTTCATATTCATCTCTTGCAGCTTTGGGGGGTTTTATAGCTCTGGGGTTGAGGGGACAGCCTTCCATGGCTCCCCTCCTTTTCCTTCTCCCACTCCCATCACTGCCCTCCCTTCCCTTTGGCTCCCTCACAGGCAGGACACTTCTTTCCCCTCTTCAGCAGCCTTCCACCCACAGTCACAGGCACCCCAAAATTTTGCCTAGCAGTGCGTTTGAGCTCAGAGACATCCCTGAGCAAGTGATTCTTGGTGGTGTGAGATCCTACTCCAGCTGGAGTTGCAGCAGCAGCAATATTGTGGGTCTATTCCCACATCATCCCCCTTCTTCCAGGTGCTGTTTATTGCCCAGGTGACCCCAGCACATCCCACACCTGCCCTCCTTTAGCCCCTGCCCTTACCCAGGCTTAATTCAAGGCAAACCTGGCCTCGGGTGGTGGACCCTGCAGAGCTCCAATAGTGTTTAACCAGCCCCAAATCAAACCTGTTACAATACTTAACCAGCCCCAAATCAAACCTGTTACGAAACTTAACCAGCCCCAAATCAAAGCAGCGACCTGTTTGTTTGCAGAGTGTCTTTTATAGCTTTATAACCCGTAATGTGCCGGCCACGTTACACGTCTGTGTTTTCATTTTCAATCACTTGTGTCATAAATAAAGGCGCTGTGCTAAGTTTGACCCAAATGAGAAGGTTTGCACCCAGAAAGTGCCGAAAATGCAGTCAGGGGGCTGGCCCCGCCACGGGCTTGGGGCACGCGTGGGGAGCGGCCCCTGGGTGGGCACGGCGGCTGCCCCAGGTGTGCCCAGGTGTGCCCAGGTGGAGCGGCCATTTTGGGGCTGCCCCGCCCTCACCTGCGCCAGGTGAGCGCCATGTTCCGGGGCTGAGCCCGGCAGGGATGCGGCTCCGACGGGCCGGCGGTCCCTTCCTCCTCCTCCTCGTCCCGCGGGCGGTGCTGCTGCTGCTGCTCGGTAATGGGGATGGGGTGCGGTGGGGTGGACTGGGACGGGATGGGGTGGACTGGGATGGGTGCGGGGCGGTGGAGGGGGGTGATCCCGCGTGGGAACCGGGCGGGGAGCGCTCGGGATGCGGCTCCGGTGGGCGGTGGATGCTCCGCGGGCGGTGGGTGGTCCACGGAGCGGTGGATGGTCCATGGAGAGGTGGGAGGCTCGGGAAGGGCCATCCCGGGGCGGTGGGTGCTCCGAGGGATGGTGGGAGGCTCGGGAAGGACCGTCCCGGCGCGGTGGGAGGCTTGGGAAAAGCCGTCCCGGAGCGATGGCTGGTCCGTGGGGTGGTGGGATGCTCGGGAAGCCCCATCCCGCGGCCGTGGGAAGATCGTGAAGGGCCATCCCGGGGCCGTGGGAGGCTCGGGAAGGGCCGTCCCGGGGAGGTGGGTGATTCATGGAGCGATGGGAGGCTCGGGAAGGGCCATCCCAGAGCGGAGATGACCGCGGGTCGCTCCGGCCGCGCCGTGCGGGGAGCGGCGGGGATGGAATATAATCCCGTTCCTGCTCCTTCGGAGCCCGCACAGCAGCGGAATAGAAGTGCGAGCAGCAGAGCAGAGCTGCCTGCACGGTATCCCCGTCCCCTCCTTCCTAAGCCGGGAGGGGGAGGTTTGTGAAAGGCAGGAAGGGAGCGATGCTGACCCCTCAGCCAGGCTGCCCACGCTGGAAGCAAGAACTAAGAGCATTTATTGCTGCGAGGTGACTTTTGACCCGATGCATGCGGAATTCCGGGGCTGTGGCAAGACAGGCAGGGCTAGAATTGCCGTAAAGTAAAATGCCTTGAAGTAATGGTGCCTTAAAGTAAAATACCTAAAGGTGGTGCCTTGCAACTCCTCAGAGAGCCAGCTGATTCTGCTTCTCAGCTCTTTATCTCCACATCTAAATATAAGCAGGCTCTTGGTGGTATTTTCCAGATCCTTTATTTAGTGCCAGTCCCACAGAAAATAGGTTATGGAAGTTGTCTTGCTTTCCTTCAAATTTAATTGTGAAGGATGTAGTCATTACTCTGCTTCAGTCTTTGGATTGTGGCTGACCTGCACGTGTTGATAATCTTGGGATATCAACACTCCTGTGCCTCACTGGCAACAAGAAATTAATCCTAATCTTTCATGCCTGTTCCATCAGGTGTCTGCAATGCTCTTTCCCTGGAAATAAAAGCCAGCCCTAAAGTGCAAGCTTTTGTAGGTGAGCGAGCCCTGCTGAAATGCTCATTCAAATCCAGCTCCCCCATCACTGAGAGCCTCTTGGTGTCCTGGACATACCGACCCCTCGACGGTGGCCAGATGGAGACAGTAAGTGGAACAGGGAGCCTTTTTTCTAGTGGAATCTGACCAGGCCTCTGTGTGTGCTGAAAATCTGAATTTTCTGTTTGCTTTGCTGTGCTGCTGCATCACTTTGCCTTCTTTCCCATGTGAAATTCCTTTGGTGTTCTTTGGGGGGAAAAAAATTCTGTGTAAGTGCAAAATAGCATAAGGATAAAGTGGATAAATTTTGTGGTTTGTTACAAGTGCTGCATTGTGCACTGTAGCCACGTACTGTATGACTAAAGATCTGATTGGTAGCTTTATTTTTCTTGTATAGGAACTGTTCTTCCTGACTTCTTAATGTGTATTCCTTTATGATTTCAAGCCAAAAAGCATTTTCCTTTGCTTTCTTGACTGAGTGTTTTATTGGTACAACTATTGCCTTTGCCTCCTTTTAGATTTTCCATTATCAGTCCATTCCATACCCAACAACAGTGGGAAGGTTCAAAGACAGGATCTCCTGGGTCGGGAATGTTGCCAATGGTGATGCTTCCATCGCTATCCAAAGCCCAGAGATGAGTGACAATGGGACGTTCTTCTGCAATGTGAAGAATCCTCCAGACGTGTACCACAACATTCCCCAGACTGTGCTGGTAGTTACAGAGAGGGGTAAGGCTCCATTCCCATGGCTTGGCCTCATCTGTGGGATATTGCTGCATTGCAGCTTTGTTGGGGTCCTGGAACTCGGAGCATCACATGGAAGATGTTACCTGGAGTTCCATGTTAAAGTTTCAGCAAGAGTTACCTCCTCAGACCTGCTTTGTCAGCTCAGTGCATTGAGAACTATTAGATTTATTTGGGGAAGAAAGGGACAGAGGGAGCTGTGGTGAAATCAAAAATGTCCCTTTGTTCAGGAGCTTCAGTCTCCAAATACTGCAGTAGAACAAGTTAAACACTGAGGAAATACTGCCCTAAAAATAATGCTCACATCACAAGCTCTGGTTGTCAGTAATACTCAATCTCCTCATCTGCCCTGCGTGCCAGACCTGCCCCAAATTTGCAGCTCAGACGTGCTGATAGAACTATGTCGTGACCTGCCTTCCTTTGTAGTTCTTTGCATCTAAAGCATCCATCTGGGCTGGGTTTGTGACAGGAGTCCCACAGATTTGGTGACAGGCTGTTTCAAATCTGCCACCTCTGTGCTTTACATGAGAAGGCCACCAAGCTGTGTCCTGGGTGAATGTTTGTTTGTCTCAGAGGCTTAGGAAAGCTGTATTTCACTGTATATATGCTGGTACAACTGTGTCTCCCCACAGGCATCTCCTTCCAGCTGACCTCAGCAACACTGCTGTCCATTTTGGTGTTTCTCCCTTCCATCATCGTGGTCGTTCTGCTGCTGGTGAGGATGGGAAGGAAATTCAGAGTGGTAAAGGAGAAAAGAAAAGGTGGCTACAAGAAATCCTCCATCGAAGTTTCTGATGAGTAAGTTCTGGCTGCAAACTAAAGCCTGTATTTCCACTTCGGCCTGTTGGCACAAGCCAAAGGGTGGTTTCTCCACTGTCCTTCCTCACACGGTCTCTGTGGTTCAGTCACTCATTCTGCTTCTCCAGGAGCATCATTCAGCAGCCAGAAAGCTTTGGAAAATCCCCATGTTGGAGCATGATTCATGCTGCTGTACAATCCCTTTTTCTGTCATTCGTGTGAGGCCATGGAACCGAAAGCAGTTTAGGGTTAGACTTTCACTTCTGTAATAGGATTTATTCCAGCTGGAGTCAGCAAGATGTTTTGCCTACCTGAGCTTTCTGCGTTGCTTTTTGGTATGACATGTCCATAACAACAAAATAAACCCAATAATGCCACAGGTTTCCCTGTGGTGGCCTGAGCAGAGATGCCAGGTATTGAAGGAGCCTCAGAGACCAAATTCCCTTCTGCACTGGAGGGAATTCTGCTCTGGAAGGTTCAGTGGTGGGAATGACCAGGAGCTGCACCTGGCTGTGCAATGAATCCAGTACTGCAGTTCCTTGCAGAATAGGATTTTTACTGCAGTGTTGCAGTGTTCTGATTGGTGCTTTCAGATTTGCCAGCCAAAATAGCAACTCTTGTATTCTTCATGGCACTTAAGTGAAATATCTGCCTTCAGAATGAGGGACCTGACAGTCTTTATTCCCTTTGGTTTTGCTGTGCAGAATCAAAGGCTTTTCATCACGATGAAAAACCTTTGATTCCGTGTGGTATAAATAGAATTCAGAGTCTGTAGGACTTATTAGTATGTTTTGGGAGGAAAAGTCCAACCTAATCCTGTGCTTTTTCTGCAGGCCTGAGCACACAGAGAGCACTGGCTGCTCCGGGAAACTCAGAGCGTGGTGTCTGAACTGTGTGGTAAGTGAAAGTCAGTGTTCTCACAGTGCTTTTGCCAACTTTGATGCTCATAGGAGGTGCAAAGAGCAGCAGCAGGTGGAGCTTGTCACAACTCCTCTGGATGTCCAGGAGGTGTCCCAAATGCTGGGCTTAAACTCCTTGTGCTTCTCAGCTACAGCGAGCGAGAACTGCTGGTCGTGCTGTGGTATTGGTGGGGGAAGTTGGCTTGAGATCCATTTTCAATCTGACTTTACAGAAACCAAAGCTGTCATTTTAAGATGAAAAACCAGAATTTAAGTGCTGACTGCTGTGTAGTCTCTCTAAGAGTTCTGCAGGACCAGTTTGGGGGTTAGCAGTGCTAAGGTGAGGAGGGGAGGCAGTGCCACCTCAATGCAGAGGTGCAGCCCTGCCTCCCTTTTGGAGACTTCCTCCTTTCACCCTGTTTCCATTGCAACAGAATGTTGCTAAACTCTTGTGGTTTGTTTGTTTGTGGATTTTTGTTTGTTGCCCTTTGTTGTGTGTGATTCTCTTCTAATTCTGCCCCTTCACTTCCTACTTCACAGCAGCAGCTTCTTCTGATCAGGTGCCTCGTGCTGAGACTACTGAGTGTTTTTGCCCCCTGCTGCCCTGGTTTTGTGAGAGTCCTGTGTGCTGGAATCAGCAGCCACAGCCACAAGTGTGGCACATTCCAGACTAATTTGAGTGTTTTCATTTTTTCCCCGGTGTCCTACAGAGTGAACTTACCTGAGGCACCTTAGTATCTTTTATACATAGTCAGGGCATCTTTTAAGGAGGATTTAAATATGTGTTGCTTGATTCACTTTTCTAATACCAGTGATTTAAAATGTCCTAAATGCATGAGCCTTCAGACAGGCGTGTGCTGATTGTTCCTGTTAGATACAGAATGAAAAACAAACAATTATGTAAGTTAAATATTAAATATTTACATATCTGCATAACACACAGCAGGTACAATGCAGCAGGGTTGGGAACAAGGGTTTGGAGAGGTGCAGAAAGTAGGAAATGCTTTGTGCCAAAGGGAAAGTTGCCTTGGGAGCTGGAAAGGCTGTTCCAAGGGACACACTGGGGAGCAAGGAGGGACCAGGTGGGAAAGGATGGAGCCCCAGTTTGGAGAGAGAAATGCTGTCAAGCACTGGGAGATCTTAAAAGCTGAAAATAGTCTTCTTATCCTTTGGGAGGAGTCAAATTGGATATAATTGATATAATCCTGCTGCTTTCATGTTTTTTGTCAGATGTGATCCTTTACTCTCTGATACTGAAATATTTATCTGATCAGGTCTCTGAGAATCATGTAGCACTCACTGTAATGATTCTACATTTTTGAGGTTTCTGTAATGTACTTTTCCTTGCTTAGTATGTTGCCAAACAATTAAAACCCCAAAGCCATCGCAAAACTTCTTTGGACTTAGACTGACTGGAGAGTTAGTGAGATTTCCTTTGTAGAGCTGAGGAGTTTGAGTGAGTTTCAAGCTGGGAGCTGCAGATCTGGCTCGTGGGGATGCCAGCAAATGATTCCTGTGGTTAGAATTACAGATGACAGGGCTCTGAAAATAGGTGGTGGTTGTAGCTGAAAAAACAATAATTTGTGCTGCTCAGGCCTGTCTCTGCAGGGATTTGTGGTGCTTTTGCTTTGTCCTTCACTTTATGGCTCATCTTTGGTTTGAACTTTAGCTGCTTCTTTTCTTAAAACACACTTCACATGTTGGTTTTACTGTGGTGATCAGTCTGTGTGTCTGTGAGAAGCCAAACAGATTTAGCTGCAAGTGCTCATACATATATACCTACATTTACATATATTTATACCAGTGTTTATGCAAGTCCTCTGGCTTGCTCAAGCACAACAGCATTTTGGGAAGGGTTTAGGCTCTTGTCAGAAGCCCAGCAGGCTCAGCATTTTGCTGAACTCATGCCTTGACTCACGTCTTCACACATAGTCTCAATTTCTCTCTCCATTCTCCCTCTTTAGGACACGGATGAGGAAGATCCATACTGAGAAAAGGCTGAATCTGTGGAGAAAGAACAAAATTACAGCACTGAAAATCATGGCTAGATACCTCTGAAAGCTGCTGAATAACCAGTACAGATTGAAGGACATGCCCTTTTCCTGGTAGATTGGAAGAATGATGCTGGTGGGAAAATTCACTTTTACTCAAGCACAAAATAATGGGGGTTTTTAAATCCTTCTAATTTATTGGGGAAAAGAAAATCTCTTAACCTCACTTGTGCAGTGCCTCCAGAAGCCTCTGTGCCTACAGCTGGACAGGCTATGTCCTCCCAGCCCCCTGCCAATGTGTCTTGCAAATTTTTGAATTATTGGTGATATCCCTCCTTTCCTGAGCTCTTGAAACCAAACTTCCTGAAGAACAGGCTGCTCCAGAGCTCTCTAGGCTGGTCTTCTTTGAGCATTGACAACGTTTATTCTCAGTTTTTTTGGAATGTCTTTGCTGGTGACTCAAGCCAGTTTGATGAAGTGGTATCTGGCATCCTTGGAGCGAAGAGAACCTACTGCTTTTTGACTATTTCTTGGCTTACTCAGCTGCATCACTGGCTACATCTCCTTCTACTTGTAGGAGTGAAGCACAATTCATAGAAAACAAATATTTTTTAAAATCAGAAGTACAAATGGGGACTCTGTATCTGGGGACACACAACCCCATCTACCTCAACCGTGGACTCAAGCACTGCCCAAACCCAATGTTCTGTTTGCAGTAGTCGTTTTCTTCCTCTCCTGGCTACCATTTTAGGGAAAAAGCCAATCATGCAGCATTGCTTCCCCTTAAGGAAGAGCATTTCCTCTTTCCCCAACCTTGTCCCTTAATGAATGACAGAGAGCAGTAGAATTCATGTCTGCTCAATCCCTAAAGAGCTGCTGTTTGATGCTTCCTCCCTGTGTGTGACATGGGTCAAATATTCTCCTTTTAGAGACGTGGTACAAGTTTACTGCTGATTTTGATGTGCCATTACCAATAAATTGCTTTATTTCATTATGGCCTGTGGCTAACTTTTTTGGGTTAAATACAATTGAACTCATAAAACTGCCATCCTGAGATGTTGCTTAGGTATAAAAATTGTCATATGATGATGGGTAAAGGGAGCAGATTTAACCCAAAAGGGAACAGGTACCAAGTCCCCCTTTGGCAGCTCTATGATGGCTGCAAGTTTCAGGTGCATTGAAAAGCAGGTCAGCAGTAGATCTGCATCTCCAGCTAGAGAAACACACTTTTGTCCTACTATGGAGCAATATTTAACATGTTTGTGCTTCCTGGTTGACATGATATCTGTGTTGACCAAAAGTTTCCTGGGAAAGGCTGTTGGTGGGATTATGCAGCCTGGAGGAAGTGGCTTTGCTATTCCGCTCTCAGCAGTCACACATCACGCGAGTTCTTTGTGGAAATGAAAGGCCTGTTTGCTGCAAAGTGTTTGCCTTCAACTGTGACTCCTTTGCAAACAATGGGCTGGATCCTGGGCAAACCTTTCTCGGGCAAAGCTGAGCTGCCACCAGGGAGCTGGTGGCACTGTGGGCTGTGAATGGTGTTGAGTGAGAGGGAACTTTCTTTTGCTTTGTTGTGCATATGGAAATTTCTTGGTGTACCATTAAAGCCACTGATACTGGAATAGAGAACAGTAGTTGCTTTGGTGTTTCGGAGAAAGAGGAAGGATGAAAATGGGCTTTCGAAGTGGCTGGGGGGGAGCAGCAGGGGAAAGCAGTATCTGGTGGGTGTTTCTGAAGGGAACTGCTGTGACAGGGGTGTTAACAGGGTCCCTTTAGCCCATGAGATGCTCCTGGCAACACCAGTAGTAAAGTACAATAAAGGTACTCAGTGTTGCTGCTGCCTCATGAGGACAACAACCAGTCTGCAGCAGTGATGGTTCTCTAACCAGCTCTGATCCCCCAGAACAAACCAGGAGGGAGCACAGGTTGTGTGCCAGGAATCTCTCCATCCTTGCCTTCCCACATAATGACTGGTCAGGTTGCTGTGCCATGATGGAAGGACTGGGGCAGTTTGGACCCGAAGCTGCTGCATTCCCATCACGTCCTGTCAGGTGGATTCTCCTGCAGCTGCTGTGACCTCTCTGCTGCAGCCCTTCCATGCTCTGATTTGTTAATCTACTTCCTCTTGCGTGTGAAAGCAACCATCAAGCTGGACCTGAGAGAAGGAACACAGTCTGACAAGTGAAATACCTCTCACATGAGACCTCAAGACAACTTAGCAACTGCTTCAGCTACTCTGAATTATTAACAGCCAATTCAGATGCTCCAGCTTAGTCACTGAAGAACCCTTCATGCAAGATGAGTTGACTGCCCTAAGCCACACTGGGTGAGTAGTTTTTGCAATAATATTTACCTTTTTTTTTTCATTGTTTTTCCTGAAAAGAGAACCAGGGAATCAGAAATGCCAAAGATTCAGGTACCACATGGGAAAATAGGGAAATGGGAAGGCTGTATGGTATCTATGTCTTTTTTTCCCCCCAGTCTGTTTGGTAAAGGTGACTTGGATGTGTCAGCACTACAAAACACACAACAGCCGGGTGAGTGGGTGCTGTCTCCAGCTGGTGCATCTCAGCACCCACTTATGTGTGTGTCACAGGGGGAGACCCTGCAAAAAGGTGTTCCCACACAGGACCAGAATTTATTCTCAAAAATGAGATAATAAATCCAGGAAGGACTTGGTGGCGAGTAAAGCTCAGAGCCTTGGTAGTTCAGCTGCAGGGAACTTGGGAGGCTCTGAGCATAGAAATCCCAGGTTTCTGTGTGCTGAGGAGTATTTTTTTTTAAGTTGGCTGCTATTTTGAGTCCTGTGTGGGGGTGGTCCTGGATGTGTGCAGCTCTGCATGAGTTCTGCAGCTTTTGGAGATGTCTCTGGAAAGTAGGATGCTATGGCCTGCTGTACCAGGCTGTGCTGCCCCAGCTGAGCTTCGGAGCTGAGCAGGAGCTGGGCTGTGTTTGCAGGTCGTGTGTTCAGCAGTGCGGGCTGTGCAGCAAACTGTGTCACAGCAGAGCTGAAAACAGCATGGCCAAACCACAGCCTGCCCCTCCACTGCCAGAAACCCAGCCCTCCAAGGGGGCCTGTGGTTTGAAAGGCAGAGCTGACACAATTCCAGAAGGTGTGCTGCCACTTCTGAGGGTTTTTGTGTGTGGAAAGGGGAGGGTGATCAAGGGCAGAGGGTTTGACATCTCTGACTGCAAAGCCTAGAACAGACCCATAGGTATCCAGTAGCTAACTCTGGGCCTGTAATCCCTGTCTGAGGCTGGTCTAAAGGTCGTTTCATTTGCATGCTGGAGTAAAAAAGAGAGAAGCTACCAAGATGTCAGAGATGATTCAGCTCTTGCCTTTCTATTTCTGCAGCAAGCATCCCTATATTGGAAAACATGTGCAGCCTCAAATCCAATTGTTTTGTGCAGGTTCTCCAGGCAGGAGAGCTTCTCTCAGTAAATTTTTGCCCTTAAATGTGTTTAACATCTTTGAATGGGCACAGCTGGGAATTGTGGAACAGGGACACAGCAAGCAGGGAAGACTTTGCCTTCCTTTCAACACCAGCTGGCATATTCCTGATGATGACAGTCAGTCCTTCCTTGGGCTGCAGGATATATCTACGATGTGTAGAAAGGAGATGTCAGCTTTGTTTTGAGAGATGTGCAGCAGGTCAGGCTGAATCCAGTGACCAAACATGGCACTGTGAACAGACCCCAAAGGGCTCCAGCAGAACCTCTCTCCATGTGCAGCACCCTGGGGCAAGAGGGTTAGTCCTGGAGTAGGGGGTCTGTGTTTGTAGAACCAAACTTCTCTGACTCTGTGGTACTAAAAACATCCCACTGCTCTGTGAGCAGAGTTAACAGCTACAAACATCTTGGCTCAGATGTCAAAGGCTCGACCCCCAAACCACCGGAAAGATTCGTGACTTAGGGGAAAGCACAAAGGGGTTTAGGCTGAGCCCTTTCCCCCATGCTTGCTCTTCCTTTCCAGGGCTCAGAGCTGTCTCAAAAACCAGAGACCTGGTATCTGCCACCTGTGCTTCACTGAAGTCTCAGGCTCCCAACTTGAGAGGCTGCAGAGTCTTTCTCTGACCTTGAGCTGGTGCCAAGTTGTTGATGTCCTGCCCCAGGGGAGACTGATGCCTGTGTCACTTCTGCTGTACTTTTCAGAATAAGATGAAGGTGTTGCTGAGCCTGACTCTGTTGTTGACATGGCTGGGTAAGCTATAAATTTTATTTACCTTGGCTTCTTTCTCCTCTGCCTTTGCCCTCAGATCTGTTAGTTCCTCTCCTCCTGTGGTCAGAAGCCCTCAGAGCTGCAGCAGTAACTGGGCTCCTCTTTGGGTACCTCCTTTTGTCTCTGGGTGCTGCATCTTCCCTTCCTGCAGATCTCCCATATATATAGGCTTCGAATTGCAGTGCCATCCCTGGATGTGTCCTGTACTTAGTCAGGCTCCAAGGCCTTGAAAGAAGTAGGACAGCTTCACCAAGTCTAAATACAGGGAAAGGTTTCCAAGGTATTGATTTTGGCTCTACTTGAGGCAACTCATTCCCTTGGTCTTCTCCACTGGCAAGTATTTGTCATTTTCAGTTCTGCAGCTGGTCAAGACCAAAAGAACCTGTTTGGGAAGCTGTAGCACTTTGCATTTATTATTTACAGGACATCAGACAAGCACTTGGTGCTTGGCCAGGCCCCAGCCCTCAGTGGCTTGTGGACAGGCGTAGCAGAGTGGCTCAGACATGAGGACAAGCCTACCTGTCTAAGCAGCTCCCTGCTCAGACCTAGTTCTCAATAGAAAACTGCCAGAGCCTCAGCCTCTCCTTGCTATGCCACTGCAGGCTCTGGAGCATGCAGGGTTTCCTCTGATGAGCTCTAGTGGCATTTTCTGCCCCACTTGTTTCACAGAATCATTTCTTTTGGAAGAGACCTTTAATCCCCTCCCTGCTGCATGCTCTGCAGCCCAGTGTGCCAGCAGCTGCTTCATGCTGGCTGTGTCAGCTCTGTGGTCTTTGATGTTCCTCTCTCTTGGTTTTTCTTTCCCACTGTCCAGCTTCTCTATAAACCTTAGACTGTAGTTATGTGGCCAGACAAGTACGATCCCAGGTCTGGAGCCTGTGAGCAAAGGGGAAGGAAGCCAAATGGGCAGGTTGAGAAGGAGGAACTGAAATCTGTGTGAAGCGCTTGAATTGCCCCTGGCCTGGTGCAGATGAGAGCAGCACAGGTTCTCCCAGCCAGTGACTCACAGGAACAGCCCTGCAGGAGCTGCAGGCTTTGGCTCCAAGGCGTGGAGGGCTGGGGTTGTGCTTCCCAACTTCCCTTCTGCGCGGCTTGTTCGGCGAGCGCAGCAGCCCCTGGTCTGGTGGCGGGAGGATGTGCTGCCCCACATCCCAGGCACGCCAAGAGCAGGGGTCAGGGAGAGGCTTTGCCTCTGGACTGGTCAGTGCTGTGAGCCCCAGGCTTCCCTGGAGAGGAGATACCAATGGGGACAGGCAGGCTGCACCTGGCCGTGCTCCCTGCACTCATCCTGCTGTCCTTGTCCCCGGCAGAGCGGTGCGGAGGGTCTGGCTGGGTGTTCACAGAGCCTCAGCTTCGAGCTAGCGCTGGGGACTCTGTGCTGCTGCAGTGCCGCTTCCTGGACCTGGAGAACAAGGGATGGGCTGTGCTCAAGGTGGACTGGCTGTACAAGGCAGGGGATGGCACGCAGGTGGGTCAGGATCGGGGGGTGGGTGGTGGAATGGGGCATGGGGGCTGGTGGTAGGGAAGGGTGAGTGAGGCAGCTGTGGGAAAGCCCATCTGCCTGGCCCAGGACATGGAGGAAGGTTGCATGAAGGGAGGAAGGTTGCACGAAGGGAGGAAGGTTTTAGGAGAGGAGGAAGGTTGCACAAAGGGAGGAAGGTTGCACGAAGGGAGGAAGGTTGCACGAAGGGAGGAAGGTTTCACAAAGGGAGGAAGGTTGCACGAAGGGAGGAAGGTTGCATGAAGGGAGGAAGGTTTTAGGAGAGGAGGAAGGTTGCATGAAGGGACGAAGGTTGCATGAAGGGAGGAAGGTTTCAGGAGGGGAGGAAGGCTCCCCATGCAGTGGTGGGACATCTCCATCACTCCCCATGGCCCCACACTGCAGGGGAAGCACCACACCTGGTGCTCCATCCTGGGGCTTTCCAGGAGTGAGCCAGGGTCTGTGTGAGGCAATCACTCCATGGGGAGAGGGAGAGAGCAGGGAGCTGGGGGCTCCTGGGGAGGGAAGGCTCACAGGGCAGTGCCCTTCCATGGGGCTCCTTTCACCTGATGCTGTCTGTGCCCTGGCAGGAGGAGATGGTCTTCTATTACTACAGTGACCGTGGGGTCCCCGTGGGGCGTTTCAAGAACCGGGTGCAGTGGCAAGGGAGCCTGTCCCACTGGGATGGCTCCATCCGGCTGCGGGACCTACAGGTGAACGACAGCGGCACCTACGAGTGTGAGATCCGGCTGGTCCTGCACAGCAACATCTTCAGGAACCACACAGTGCTGCACGTCAGCCCCCCGGTGCAGAGAGGTGTGTGGGGTGCCCTGTGACTGCTCCTCTCTCCCCTCACCCTGTCTGGCCCCACACTGAGGGGCTGCAGAGGCTCTGGAGGGTCTCAGACCTGCCACCACGGCTCTCCTGCAGCAGGGCTGGGGTCCCTGTGGTGCCATCCCTGCCTTGGTGTCTCCCCAGAAGGACGAGGTGCCCAGGACGCTGCCCAGGATGCTGTGCCCCCGAGAGACTCTGGGTTTTGGCCAGCGGTGGTGGGCTGTGGCTGCGTGGCCATGGTGGTGGCATTCCTGGCTGGACTCTGCGTGAGGAAGAGGTACCAACACTGGCTCTGCGTTTATGGGGCTGAGCAAAGCACCCCCCTGCAGCCCTCCTGTGCTGCTGTCCCCAGCCAAGCATCACCCTGAGCTGCCTCATGCAGGGCAGGTTCCTGGGTTTGAGGGTTCAGCTCCCCAGGTGTGGGGTGCAGGCTCCTGCTGCCATCTAGTGTCACTCTGCCCTGGCCGGTCCCCCCTTGGCTCCCAAACTCTCTGGGCTCTGCCAGCAGCAGGGTTGGCCTGGCTGAAGCACATGCAAAGGGATGCCAGTGTCCCAGGAGAGGGAGGGAGGGAGGGACAGGAGGACCAGATGATGCTTCTTTCTGGAGATGACAATGCTGTTGCCTTCCCTCAAGGTTTGCAGCCAACACGGCCCTGGAAAAGATGGGAAACAGCAAGAACAAAGCAGAGGTGAGAGTTGAGACTGGAGGGATCACTGAGGTTGGGCATGTGGGCTCAGGGCTGGGGTGGCCAAGGGAGGGGATCCCATGCTGGCCAGGCATGAGCTGCCACTTGCTGCCCAGACACAACCATGGCTCTTGCTGCCTGCCCTGTGAGTGGGGTCAGGCAGCCCTTACATATTTGGGGACTGCCCAGTTCCAAACATCCTGATCTCCCCCTTGCAGGAGGCGCTTTACTGCTCAATCCCTGGAGCTGAGATACCCAAGGCTGAACAGGATGCAAAGAAGAAGAGGAGAGCTGAGGACATCTACATAACCATGGTGAGGAGCGGGCAGCTGCCCGGAGCAGCGTGGGCAGGGTGTGCAGACGTGGGGCTGGTGTGACCCCCACATCACTGTCCCCCTCGCCAGGGTGACAGCATCCAGGCCTGACCCCTCACTCCCCACGCCAGACAGCAGCATCCCTTGCCCCCTCCAAACAGACCTGTGGTGAGACTCACACCTTGTCCCTTGCTCCTGCAGCACCCCTCCCGCTGCCGGGAGAACGGCGTCTACGTGGAGCTGTCCAAGAGGGTGATCCCGGCAGAATGGATGGAAGAGGGGAGACAAGGTGATGGACAAAGCGAGGAGCCCCACAGCAGACCAGAGGATCCACTTCCCTGGGCTCCAGACCAGGAGAAATAGCCATGCTGGGGGATGAAGCCCCTTGGCCAGGTGTGCCCAAGACACCTTTATCCCTTTGGGTGACCAGCATTGTGCTGCTGCCAGCTCTTCCTCCGAGAACTGGTGACACTTCACTGTGTGCTCCATGGACACTGTTTGGACACAGCCCAATCCCAGCTGCCTGCAGGGGACCAGGGGAGACCTGTCCCTCTTGCCCCCTTGTCTCTGGAGGGGGGCACAGTGGGCACAGCCTGCAGGCTCTAGCTTTGAGCCTGGTCCTGAGATAAGGATCCCCAAGCGGGGAGACGCAGCAGGAGCCATCACGGTATTATCCTGAAGATAATAAAACTCAGGGACTCTTCCCTGTCTTTGTTTTACCTCTTGCTTAAGCTTGTGATGCCCAAGTGTGCCAAAAACTGCCTGGGAGCCCCTGCACCCACGTGCAGCCTCGCACAGGGCTCCAGGGAGCAGTAAATCCAAATGACCCACCAAGGGGTCCCTTTACAGCAGGATGGGGATGGAGGGGAGTGGGACAGACCCTGCAGGCAGAGTGTGTGCGCGCACTGGTCTCCCTGGCCATGGGTGAGCACCCAGCACAGGCAGCCCTGGCAGCGTCTCGGGGTGTGCTGGCGCTGCTCCTGCTCTTTATATATAGATGTTTGACACCTCCAGGTGCGGAGGGAGCGCTGGGGACCCTCCAGCTCCCACCCCTGCCAGAGACTGCAGCGCTGCCACCGCCTTGGTTCACGTTGACACCCTGCTCTCTTTTCCTGGAGGAGGCAGAGCGAGGGGATGGCAGGAGGAACCAGCAGCAGGAGCAGCTTTTGGGGTGTTGCAGAGTCACGGATGGCTCCCCCACTGCCTTTGTTGGGGCGGTGGGAGCCCTTGAGGCTGAGCAGAGGGGGTGGGAAACTGCTGTGTGTGCTGGGAGTGTTTGCTGAGCAGGGTTGCTGTGTTTGCCCCGACACTCTCTGATGCCTTCGCAGAGCCCCTCTGCATCCCTCCTGCCTCCCTGCTGCCTCACCCCTTCCTCCCCAGGGCTCTGGTCTGTAGGAATCAAGATATGCCCTGGCTCCAGGGTGTTATTCCTCGCCTTTCCTCCCCACTGATGCTGTCTCAGCAAACTCCCCATGTCCTGGGGCACGAGAACCAGGGGGCTGAGCAGCTGCTGCCACTGCCTTTCTGGTCCCCATGAGGTTGTCTCCTTCCTGCACCCATCTCCGCACCCTGAGTCCAAATTTGGAGCCCGGGGCCCAAAGGCTTCCTTTTCAGATGGTGCCAATGGGGTCAAAGGCTTTCTCTGGCTCTGTTACTGCTGGGCAGAGCCTTCCTGCCCCAAGAGCTGGGTGGGGAGAGGTGCTGCTGGGGTGATGGCAGAGTTTGGCACCCCTGGGAAGCAAGGGAGCCGCCCTTGGAGTGTCCTGGGAGCAGACAGGTGACCAGGAGCACTTCTACCTGCCGCAGGTCACCTGCCCCTGCTGGTGGCCTCCTCCTGGGCACACTGACCAGGATGCCTCCTTGGGACCCCCTGCCCTTCCCAGCATGGACTGGCCCCTCTGCTCTCCCACCTGGCTTCAGGAGGGCAATTCCAGTGTCCCCAGGCCCGGCTGAATGGGAAGCACTGCCTTGGATGATGCCAGCAGGGCTGGCCGCCAGCCTCCAGCGGGGCAAAGGGGGCACACCTGCACAGCCCCACTGACACAGGGGGGCTGCAGGGACCACAGGGACCCACCCTGTGACACAGCCCACGGGGGACAGCACGGAACTGGAGTGCCAGGAGCTGTCGCCTGCAGTTCAGGGGAAAAATTTTTCCGCCCTCCCACTCTGCCGGCTGCAATCCACCAACCACAGCATTTACTGCTTTTTTTCGCCCCAGCACCGCTCCAGCCATATTGGGCTGTGGAAATAAAGCGGCTCTAATGTTATATGTCACCTGCAAATAACCCGGGCGTTCGAAAAACACCCCACCACCACCTCCAAACCCCACGCCCAACACCACGTCCTCTCCACACACAAAAATCCTCCAAAATGAGCCTGGAAGCCTGGCTCCCGCAGCCCACCTTGCTGCTCACTGGCCTCACCTTGCTCCTCTCGCTGGGTAAGTGTCTGCTTGATGCTCTTGCATCCTTGATGCCCTTGTATGCTTGATGCCCTTGCATGCTTGATGCCCTTTCATGCTTGATGCCCTTGTATACTTGATGCCCTTGTATACTTGATGCCCTTGTATACTTGATGCCCTGCCCAGCCAAGAGCCCCCATTCCCCACATCCCAGCCCCTTCCCAATGGGAAGCGCCGTGCCGCAGGGATGGGGATGGAGGTGGTCCAGCATGCACCCTGCAGAGAGCCACCAGCCAGGGTGACCTGCTTTTTGGGCAGGGTGGGGGGGTACGCTGTGGCTGCATCTTCTCCTACGAAAGCCATGCATCCTGCTCGCTGGGTGCTGAGCTCGAGGCTGTTTGCATGCCAGGGACAGGGGACGTGCCTCACTGGGAAGGTGGTGGCAGGTGGGCTGCGGTGGCTTGTGGCTGTCCTTTTGGGGTGGTGGCTGGCAGCCTGGGCAGCGGGCACTGGGCTGGCAGTGCTGCAGGGGCTGGGGGGGGATGTGTTCCCTGCGTCCTGCCCCGCAGCCAGCAGCGTGCCAGCAGCTTTGGGTCGGTATCGATCGCGGACGGGAACACATCACTTCTCTGAAGTGCTGCTCGCGCTGTCCTGGAGCTCCTGATGGGCTGCCTTATCCCCGAGGAGAGAGCCTGGGAAAGGAGGATACAAAGCCTAGCGAGGTCTGCTTTAGAGGCTGCTGTAATTTTGCCTCCCTGGGTGCAGGGCGCAGCGTGACGGAGCGTTTGGGAGCCTGCGTGGTGCCGAAGGATGCAGCCTGGACGGTCGGTCCCAGGGGCTTTAGGGGCTTCTTCCCCCACTTCTGTTGTCCCCCAGTGCTGGGCAATGGCAGAGTTTGCACACACACACACACTTGGGTGCTCCCAGGGCATGTGTCCACTGCGTGTTGGAAGCCTGTGAGGACCTTCTGGCTGTGGTACAGTCCTGCCAGGCTGTGGTCTCCCTGGCTGAGGTGGCAGGATTGCTCCTGGTGGCATTTCATCCCTCTGTAGAGCTCTGGGGCACCCTGAGGCTACAGGACAAAGCCAGGTCACCCAACTGCAGGCACACAGGGCATCGAGTGAGGGGTGCTCAGACAAGGACTCCATGCAGGGACCTCTCCAACCAGCTCCTGGCCCTTCCTCCCATCCCTGCAAGGTTTTCTTAGGAGCATATGAAGCTGTGATGGGGCAGCAGGGCTGTGACACTAGCTCAGGACACTTCTTCCTTCCTTGGGTGCTGCAGCTCGTCCCCATGTGCCAGCTGTCCCCATCCCTGTCTCCCTGAGCCCTGTGGGAGCCCCCCCTGCACTGGGGCTGGATGGAGGGTGCTCTCCACAGCTGCCAGCACAGCAAGGAACCATTTCCAGGGCTTGGCCATACCTGAGGGCACCCCTCTGCCCCCAGAGAGCTCCAGGGTGCTGCAGGTTCGCACCTTGCAGCAAGACCTGTGGCTTGAAGCAGCCGTACCTGCTACTTGGGAAAGGCTCTTTTCCCTGGCTGCAGAGCCTGGCCCCTTTCCTGCCCTGCTTGCAGACGGAGCGGAGTGGCCAGCAGAGCAGCCTGGACATGCATCCAGCTTGGCCGCAGGGCTGGACTCGGGAGCACCTCGGCAAGAAGGTTTGAGAGCAAAGAGCAGCAGCCCAAGGGGAGAGGTGAGGTGATGGGAAAAGCACCTGGTGGTGGCAGTGCCGCTGTCCCTGCCCTGTGGGATGCCACCCCTCCCCTCTACTGCCCTGTCCCCCCCAGGGCTCTGTGTCCCTGTGCTTCTCAGGGTTAGCCTCGGTGTTTGCAGCCAGGTGGCTGCGCAGGAGCCTGTCCCCTTTCCAGGGTGGGGAGGTGCTGGATGCAGGCACTGGGTCTGGGATGCTGCTGGGGCAGGCAGTCTAGGGGAGCTGCAGGGAAGGAGTTGAGGGGGAGCAGGTCACAGGTACCCCATCCCTGCCCTTTCCCCAGGTGAGTCCTGCCCTGCAAACTGCACCATGAACTGTGTTTCTCTGCCGCAGCGAGGCCAGGGAGCAGTGACTGGCCTTGTTCCCCCACCAGCAACTGAGATCTTGCTCTGGTCATTCCCAGCTGGAGAATCCTTGCGTGGGCACTGCTGGGAGGGGGGAGCATCTGCATTCCCCCTGCAGCCCCTGGGGCCAGCCCTGGCAGCTCCCAGCCCTCGCTGCTGTGGTGTGTCCTGCTGGGAAGGAAATCTGATGAGCACAGCCATAAATTTCAGGGCGGCTGTGGCGCCGAGCCCCGTGTGCTGACGCTGCATCCAGCCCTTGCACAGCACTATCGATCCTGCAGCAGGGAAGCCTTGGGCAAATAGCAGGGAGCAGGGCTGGCTGGGAGTCAGCAGGATTCAGCACCAGGCATGGCATAGAGGGGTCATCAGCCCTGGCAGAGCAGGGATGATGCTCTTCTTGTCCAGCCAGGGGATCGGTGCCAAGGCTGGGGCTGCTCACCTTGTTCTCTGTCACTGCTGTGTAAGGAAATCCAACTCCTGGCTGGATGCAACGTGTGTGGATGTGCCTGGAGGGTAATGCCAGGCCCCAGGCAGGTGGCTGCAGGATGTGCCCCCTTCCTAACTCGTCTTCATTTGGCAGCACCCCCGGGACTGGGCATGGAGGTCATGGCCCCCACCACCATCAGTGCCTTGAATGGTACCTCTGTGAAGCTCTCCTGCACCTTCAACTCCTGCTACAAGGTGGAGAACAAGCAGTTTTCCCTCAACTGGACATACCAGGAGTGCAGTAACTGCTCAGAGGAGCTGGTGAGTCTCACTGGGGCTGGGGATCAGCTCAGAGTAGTCGTGTATGTTCCCTGGGGTCCTCTGCAGGGCAGCATGTGCAGGCAGGGAGGTGCCAAGCGCTGTCTCACCTCCTCTCCCACTTGTCTGCCCAGTTCCTGCAGTTCCGCATGAAGATCATGAACAAGCAGCTGGACCGCTTCGGGAACAGGGTGGAGTTCACTGGGAACCCCGCCAAGTATGACGTGTCCTTCACCCTCAAAAACGTGCAGCTGGAGGACGAGGGCATCTACAACTGCTACGTCCTGAACCCCCCGGACCGGCACCGGGGCTACGCCAGCATCAGCCTGAAGGTGCTCACCAAAGGTCAGTGGTGTGCTGGGGCACCCTTGGGTGCAGGGCTGGCTCTCTGCTCTGCTCCATGCAGGGTTTGCTCCCTACCTCTGGGAGCAAGAGCCCTGCCCATTGCCAGTTGTCCTCGGTGGGTGGCTCTGTGCCCTGAGCCCGTGCCTTGTCTCCCCAGAGCCCCCGAAGCATGACTCGACAGTGGCTGTCATCGTGGGTGCCTCTGTGGGCGGCTTCTTGGCCGTGGTGATCCTGGTGCTGATGGTGGTGAAATGTGTGCGCCGGAAAAAGCAGCAGAGGCTGAACACGGACGACCAGAAGACGGAGGAGGAAGGGAAGACAGATGGTGAAGGCAACCCAGATGAGGGCACCAAGTAATGCCCCCCTGCCCGCCCCTCCCTCTTCACCCCTGTACAGCGTGACCCTCTCGATGTGCTTCCCAGAGCAAGGATTTCTGTCTCCCCAGAGCATCCCTCCTTCCATCCAAATACCCAACCCAGCCTGGAGCAGGGCACGGAGAGAAGAAGGTCCCTGGAGCCTGGCCCTGGTGGGCAGGGCCGGGGAGGAGGACTGAAGCACATCAAGGCTGCCCTGAGGCTGAGCTGGGACCAGCCTGTCCCCTGCTCTGAGTGCCAGGGTTGTGAGGAGGTGCTGGGGACAGGCTGGTGTGGGAGAGAGGGGACCAGTGCAGTCCCCACACTTGGAGGGACTGGAGCAGGGAGTGTCAGGAGGGGCAGAGGGGTCTGGGCAGCCCCATGCCAGTTGTCTGCACTCTGTCCCAGTAGAAAACATGAGCAGGGGCCAGCGACCCTCTGCCCTCGGGGCCATGGCTCATCCCCGAGGTGCTCCTGCTGTGCCTGGGGCACAGGCACTGGTGTTCCCATCCCAAGGGATCTCGGATAGCTGCCAGTCTTCTCCTTGCAAGTCCTGTGTGCCAGTGCTGAGGGTGTTGAGACAAAGCTCGTGGTCCTCAGGGACTGTCCCAGGCTGCTCGGAAGCCAAGGGCTGGGTAATGACCATAAGCCCACACAGTGTCCTGGAGCTTTGCTGTGTTTTGGAACCACTAATGGCTCCTGGTTTGTAAGGAATGTACCCTTCTGCCTCCCGGGCTATTTTTGGGTCTGAGCATTTCAGTCAAAGGTACTGGGCTGACTTTTTTTTGTGGTTGTTTCCTTCTCAGCGAGGGTAATTGTAATGGAAAATGTTCTTTTGATGTGTCAAACTGAGGTGGTGGGGAGTGGCAGGGTGAGGCTGCTCGGGTCGAAATGCTGCTGGGAAGAAGAGATGTTGGGCACTTGCTGGGAAGGACTGGGCACAACAGCAGGCCCTGAGTTAGGACATCTCTGTCACCCTCGAGCAGCCCTGTCATGCTGAGACTGCCTCCCCCAGCTTCCCTGCAGAGCACTGCACAGCCCAAAACTGCCATGGCAATGCACTGCCAGCGTGCCCAGCCGCGAGCCCCACGCCCAGTGCCACCTGCCTCACCTGGCAGGTGAGCTGAGGGGGCTGGAGCATGCCAGGGTCAGGCAGGGAAGTGTCCCAGGGCAGTCCCCCTGCAGCATCATGCCTGGGCTTTTCTTCTCCCATGGTGGGCAGGGTGTGGGGCAGGAGAGGAGCAGTGCACGGAGCCACAGGGGACACTGCCCAGGGCCAGGTGCCGGGGGTCCTGTCACCCACGAGCAGCACTGCCAGGGGAGAAGGGAGACCTTTGCTGTGTCCCTGGGTGGGTGCCATCAGGTCCCAGGGATGACGGGACATCTGTGCCCTCCCTGCTCTGCCCCATCGCTTTCCACCCCAGCCCCACGTGCCCTGTCCATCCCGCTCCACCTCGCTGGGCTCCCACGCTGCCCCCCTTCCCATCCACAGCAGGAATGTGCCGTGTCCCACGTGTGGCTCCCCTGTCCCGGGGAGGGCTGGGCTGAGCTGCCTGTCCCCGCACACCCCACGCCTGTGGCTCCCCCGCACAGTGCCAGCGGTGCTCCCACACCGCCCTCTGCTCACAGCCAGGCTGTCCCTGGCTCCACGTAGGACTGGGCTGGCAGCTCAGTGGCCAGAGGCCTCTGAGTGTTGCACACGACCAGCCTTGCATCTGCCTTTCATTTCTTTCGTGCACTATATCCTTTGGATTGCAACTTGCCAATGCATCTGTATGTACATAGCTGTACACAACAGAGAGAGTCTACAAATATATATCTATACACACAGGAGGGGCTGGTATCGGTCGTGATGTGGCCTCGGGTTTGCGCCTTCCGATGGGCTTCTCTTGCCAAGTGCTCTGCTGAGTGTAGGATGTTTTTAATGCTCTTTGTACAGTCAAACAAACAAAAGAACAACAAAACACAAACTTTATGCTCGATGATTTTGTGCTGCTGCCTGGAGAGGCAGGACAGGTCCCTCATCTGCTCTGCCTGTGCACCTGCCCTAGGGGGATAAGGAAGCTCCTGTGTGGAGCTTGGTCCTGCTGTGGTGCTTTGGGTGCTGAGGGAGCCCAGGGCAGGTTGCATGTCCACACCTCCATCCCTGGGAGCTGCCACAGAGCCAGGGGCAGTCAGGGCACTGTGGGCATGGGAGAGTGGCCATTGCTGCCCCAGCCATCCCACACTGAGATATCAGGGGTGCTCAGCACCCACTGTGAGGACTCCAGCTCTGCCACAGGGACCTGTGCCCTGACAGCTTCCCCACCCCTGCTCTGCAGAGAGCTGGGATTGATGGCTGCTCGGGGCATGGCACGTAAGGCTCAGCAGGCTCCAGCAGAGCCCAGGGCATGTGCTGGGTGATGGACACTTGCAACTGGGCTGCTCTCCCACTCAGCAATCCAGCAATGCCGCGTGGATGCTCCGGAGCAGCACGGCACAACTGGGGCACAGTTAATAGGCACATCCATCAATTTACCCACTGTGGAGACCCGAGGGGAGCTCTGACAGCCACCCTCTGTCATGCCTCCCCCTGCTGCCCTTCCACCAGGACTGCTGAACACCAGTATATCCCAATTCCACACACAAGCAGGGTCTGGCAGCTGCCCATACACACCTGCGACCACCTCTTTCCCAGGCCAGTGCTGCCTTCCTGCCCTGCCTGACCCCCTCAGCAGCCCACCACTGCTCCCAGCAGCTGGGTGGCAGCCAGCAGTGCCAGTGGGATGAGCTCTTCCCATGTCCCTGCCTGCCAGGGCACTGCGCCCTGAACGCCTCGCCCTGTGCCCGGCTCTGGAGTTAGCACTGCGGAAAACTTCCACCTCCCCACGGCACCTCTCCTTCCCTTAGGAAGGGCACCCAAATCACCTCCACTGTCCTGCTGACACAGTCCTGCAGTGCTGGGCTGGTGCTGGGAGGTGCAGCCAATTGACACCTGGCCCGTGGCAGGGAACAAGTTCTCTGTGCAGTGAGGAGCAGCTCTCTGGAGGATGGCATGGGGTTATCACCCCACCCAGCTCTGTGGGGTCAGCCCATGGAGGGGTGAACACAGGCAAAGGGGACGGGGGGTCCACAGCTTGGCACTTTCAGGATGCCTCTTGGAATGTTGCTGGCAAAAAGCTCGTGAGGAAGGCAGGCACAGAGACCCCATGAAACACAAGGGTGAGTTCTCATCACCACAGGGGACCAAGGGCAGTGGCTGCAACACCCTAGTGCTTCTCTGGAACCAGGGACAGTCCCTTTTACAGACCACTAGAATTTCCTTGGACCAAGTGGGATTACAGGTGTCAAAGAGCAAGAGAAGGGTCGAGAGCTAACAGGGAATTTTTCCTGGTGCTGTGCAGAGAGTCACAGGGGACTGCTGGGGAGCCTTGGGGGGAGCCTAGAGCTGCTGTCCTGGGATGCTGTCCTGGGGCTGGGAGAAGGGGACCTGGAAAGGGGACAGCCTGGGGCACTGAGGGGTGTGAAGGGCAGCTCTGAAGAGATGGAATGGGGAGGGTTCAGTGGAGGTGGCCTCAGGCTGTGTCAGGTCAGAAGAAACTTTCTCCTGGGACACAGGAGGGTTGTCTCAGTGCTTCTTGCAGATGCCTCTGCAGTGGCTGCCCGGGGACACTGCTGCTGTTTCCCTGCTTGTTTACAGGGCCCGGGAAAGGGGGTGAGGAACCTGTGCACGTCCAGAGGGCAGCCAGCTCTGCTGGCAGGGGCGAGGAGGCAGCGGGCAGCCCAGCACTGGCAGGGGGAAGGATGCAGGGAGAGGGGAAAGCATTGTTCGGAGGGAGAGCTGCAGGCAGGGGAGAGCTGGAATGACAAAGGCATCCAGGTACTCACCCGCAGTCTGTGTGCCCAGAACCTCTCAGCTCCCAGCCTGGCGTGTCCATCCCAGCCAGGACAGTCCTGCAGAGTCCGATCCCTGCGGGTGCCTCCTGCCCACTGCCAGCTCCTGGGCTGCCAGGCCACCTTGTCTTTTAAAGGTCACAGCCAGAGGACCTTGCAGTAAATATAAGGTGCTGATGGGAAGCTCTGTTCCAGCGCTGCCACCTCCTCCTCCTCCATCGGCAGGAGGGCTCTGCCTGCTCCAGGTCCAGAAGCTCAGCATCCTCTGGCTCGGGGAGGTTTGGGAGGGGGCTGGGACTGTCCTCCTGGGACAGCCCCTGGCAGGATGCTCCAGGGCAGCCGGGGCCAGCGGTGCGCCTGCTGCATTGAGCTGGGAGGCTGCAGCCCAGCTGCTCTGCTCAGCCCTACCTGGTCGGTGCCCACGTGGAGGGAGGCAGGAGCCCTCCTCGGGGAGCAGCAGCCTGGCATTTTAACCCTCCCAGCTCCACCAGTGCAAGGTGAGAGGGAGGGAAGGTGCATAGATAGCCAGTGTGACCACCTCCCCCTCCACCCCCACAGGCTGTGAGCCAGCTGGCAGCACCCCTGAGCCCTTCTTCCTGTCCCCCAGGGGGGTGACAGTGTCCGAGCAGAGGGTGCTCACCTTCCCTGAAACCAGACACAGCATCCTGGTGCTGGACTCAGCAGAACAAGTTTCCGCTGAGCCGCAGGAATCCCGAGTCCCATGCTGGACATCAGCATCGTGCCAAAATCCCGGGGCCAGCTGCTGTGGGTGCCCTTCCTGGCTGTGGCACACACCACTTGCTGGGGCTGGGAGAGCAGAGCCTTTCCCAGCCCGCGGCAGTGGCAGATGTCTCATGAGATCAGTCGGCCGGGGAGACCGGCTGGAACTGCCAAGTGTGACAGCTCCATCAGGCTCTGGTGACAGCCAGCATCCCACTCTGAGCCCTGGGCTGTGTGGGCACAGCTGGCCCCGGGCGTGTGGGGGAATGGGCAGTGGGGCACCGGGCTGCTGCCTCTGCAGAGATGCTCGGCAGGGAGATGTGGCTGCAGGAACGTGTCAGCACGGAATGAGCTGGGTACCCACCTGCCCAGCTCTCATGTATTCAGTGGCCAACCCTTGCAGCAAGGTGGTGCTGCTACTTCCAGCCTTCCTGCCTCCAAAAGGATTTGGGGCTCTGCTGGCGGGATTCCTAAATGACAGCTTGGCCAAACACATTCCAGCTTGACCCATCGTTTTCGAAGCAAACTTGGCAGACACCTGAGCATCGCAGAAGGGGGTTCTCCACACCTAATGGCCTTTCCATGCACCACGGGAAGGGTGCTACTGTTCCAGGTCCCAGTGGTGCAGGTCTCCGTGGTCGTGCTCACTGAATGCTGAAGATTCCAGCCTCAGACTCACCTTCACCTGTGACTCTGGCCCCAGCAGCCATCATGCAGGGAGGTGACAAGCATCATTTGTAGGGATGACAGACGTCCCTCCACCCCCTCGGACCTCTCTGCCTCCCTTCTCACAATTAGTGATGCTCTACCAAACGCAGTGCTCCTCCTGCTGCCTTGGCACAGTGCCTGCCTGGTCAGCGGTGCCTGCAGCTCCACTCACCTCTGTGTATCCATCACCTCTGTGTATCCATCACAGCCGCCTGCCAAGGCACCTTCTGCTGCATCAGCAGTACCGTGCACGCCGCTCCCGCAGCGCCGGCTGCCAGCGCTGCCCAGACCGCTCCGCCTGTACTTTTCCTGTCTCTGTTGCCAGCTCTGCAGCCCTAATGCCTCAACCCACAGGCACTGCTGGCATCCTCTCAGGCTCCCCTGGGATGTCCCTGTGCCCTGCAAAGGCTCATGCTTTCCCTCTTCCTTCCTGCTTCCCCTCTTCCCTTCTGCTTCATGCTGCTGGCCAGGTGGACAGGAGAGTGAGCTGCAAAGGGGGCTGGAGAGGGGATGAGGATGCCCTGAAGGTGACAGGTCATAGCACCCTGGATACACAGGCAGGGAGATCATCTTCCTGAAGAAGTTGTAAAAAAATTACATAAGTCAATGAAAGATTATGGACTGCAATCATTACATGCAAAGGGTTTGATATCAGCTATCGGAGAATCGTATGGTATGAGTCCGGCTGATTGGAAATCTCTTTTACGCCTGATTTTGTCTGCTGCTCAGTTTATGGTGTGGACTGCTGAATATCAAGAAATCGTTACTGCTTCTGATTATCCTGAATTTAATGGTCTGGGGAATATTGAACCAGATGATCCTTGTGGTCCTGGTCCAATCACTCCAGGAAAACAACCGGATTTGTGTTCCCCTTTAACTCCTTTCACAGAAATGAGTCCTTTCTTTCAGTGACCCCAAAACTGAGCCAATTCTCCCCCCCAGTCCTGGAATGCAAACAAGAGCTTAGTATCTTGACCTCTGTTCAACCAAAATTGGCAAAAACAGCTATGCAACAATGTTTGGAAAAAAACATGGAAGAAGGGAATATTTTTTTTTTTTTTTTGCATTCCCTGTTTTTTATTATACTAATTCTCAAGGACAACAAAAAGCTAGGCACGACAACATTCCATATGCTGTTTATAAGGAATTGAAAAAATCAGTTATGGAAAATGGCATTCAAAGTTCCTATACTTTAGAGTTAGTAGAAATGATGGCAAGTTCCTGTTCTGTGGTGCCGTGGGACTGACATATGCTGATGAAAACCATTCTAACACCTTGTTGATGGTTCTGGTCACACAGGCAAAGCTGCTGTTGTGTGGTTTGACAATACTGAGTGTCAGTCTCAATGTTATTTCTGGATCCACACAAGTTGTTGAACTTTTTGCAGTTCTTTGTGGTCTGTGCAAGTTTCCTCACACTCCTCTCAGCATAATCCATGACTCTGAGTATGAAGCACAGCCAGTTCCGAGACTCCCTCTTGTTATAAAGGTTAAAAAGCAGCTGTTTGAGCTTTTGATAGAAGTACAACTTGAGCTTAACAATTGAAATCACGCAATATTCATGGGACATATTAGCTCTCATTCTAAATTGCCAGGACCCATTGCTCAAGGCAATGCTCTTGCTTATTCATTTACTGTCAATACAGTCCAGTCTCAATCACAGTCTTGTTTTCCACAAAAATGCCTCTGTGCTCCAGCATTCCTTTAGCCTGACATGTGGCTGTGAGGAAAAGGTTGCTGAGACATGAACTTATGTGCAGCCAATTGTTCTGGAACAAACTCATGGTGAGAACAATAAGTTCTCTTTGGGGCTGGGTGGGTCCCTCTGTCCATCGGTGTCTGGATCTGCATCCCCACCTGTGTCTTCTGTCTACCTTGGAGCTGGGAAGTCCCTTGGGGATGGAGGGCAGAGACATGTGTGGTGTCACTCTGCTGAGATGCCCCAAGTCACATCTGCTGCTGTCCCGTTTTCTTGTCCTCCCAGCAGCAGCAGGGAAGCCACCAGCCTTAGTGGCACTTTGGCCCCTTCCAAAGGTAGCCCAGGGCAGCACCAGCCCAGCATTCCCAGGCCATCATAGAATGGTTAAGGTTGAAAAAACCCTCTAAGATCATTGCATCCAACTGTTAACCCAGCACTGACAAAGCCACCGCTAAAACCATGTTCCCAAGTACAACATCCATATGTTTTTTGAACTCTTGACTCCAACACTGTCCTGGGCAGTCTGAGCTAGTGCTGGACAACCCTGTGAAGAAATTTTCTCTAATAACCAACCCAAACCTCCCCTAGAGCAACTTGAAGCCATTTCCTCTCATCCTTGTTCCCTGGGAGCAGAGCCCGACCCTCACCTGGCTCCACCCTCCTGTCAGGGAGTTGCAGAGAGCGAGAAGGTCCCCCCTGAGCCTCTTTTTCTCCAGGCTGAGCCCCCCCAGCTCCCTCAGCCGCTGCTCCTCACACTTGTGCCGCAGACCCTTCTTTGGACACGCTCCAGCACCACAGTGTCCTCCTTGCGAGGGGCCCAAACCCGACCCCAGCATTCGGGGCGCGGCTCCATCAGTGCCGAGCGCGGGGCAGACCGTCCCTGCGCTGCTCCGGGGAGCGCTCCCCGCTTCCCCCGGGCTGGCGGGCGGGCTGCGCGGGGCGGTGGAGCCCGGGGGGATGCGCGGGGGGATGCGGAGGAGGGCGGAGGGAGGCTCAGCGCAGCCCCGCCCGGCGCGGCCCCGCCCGGCGGGGGCGACCAGAGCCGGGCGCTGCGGGCAGCAGGGACCGCTCCGCTCCGCACCGCCCCGCACCTCCCCGCACCGCACCGCACCGCACCGCACCGCACCGCGCCGCAGCCATGGCCCCGGGCTCGCCCGCCGCTCGCCGCCGCGCCGCACCGCGCCTGCTGGCCGCGCTCCTGGGTAAGGGGCGCGGGGGGCTGCGGGGACCCGCTCCGCGCCCCGGGCACCGCCCGCATCCTGCCCCCCTCCCCCGGGCTCTCCGGCGGGGACCTTGTCCCGGGGACCCGAGGCGGGGGATCCCCCGCTCCGCACCCCGCATCCCGCCCGCCGCGCCCGGGGATGCCGCCCGCGGGCGCTAACGCCGCTCTCCGCTCTGCAGACGGACGGTCCGGGGATAAGTCACTTGGCCAAGGTGACTTCGCAGCCGAGCCCGAGCTCCGAAGTCCCGGCTCCGGCCCCTGCCCTGCCCGCACCAGCGCTCCCGCGGCCGGCGCTTCTCCTGCGAGCACTGCGGCTCCGCACCCCGCTTTGCCCCGCTCCTGCGCTGCCCGCCCGTGACCGGGGGATGGCCGTGGGGAGGCCATGCACTGCTTCAGCGCCAGCACGCCCGCCGACAGGTCATTGTCTTACAGTTCATTTTGTACAACAACCATTCGCATGCGCTTGTCCCCGGCGCGGGGACGGAGCCCGCGCTGCGGGGGCCGCTGCTTGGAGCATGATGCCCAGCCCTGTGCCCGGGGATGCCCGAGATTCCCCCGCCACAGGGTGCAGGGAGGTGCTCGCAGCCGTCCCCTCCCCACTGCTCACCTGGGGCTGGCGCCAGCCACCTGCATCAGCCTCACGCACCCGCTGCACTCCTGCTCCCGTGGGTCATCCTCGTGTCAGCCTGGAACCGAGGGCTGGATGTGCAGCGCTTGCTACTGGGAAACTCCCTTGGGAGGCGTTTTAGAGGGCATAGTTCTTAAGTTTAAGGGAGCTGGAGACGCAAAAAGGCATGTAAGTACCTGACTCCCTGCAGGATTTGGGTGCCAGCATCTGGCTGAAGGTGCCTCCTCAGTCAGGTGCAGTGCAAGCTGCTTTCAGCGTGGGGCTGGCAGTGGGGTGGTAGGAGAGACTTGGAGATGCTGGAGACCACTCGGGGCCTGGGGTGCAGTGCGTGGAGGCGTGAACTTCATCCCACAGGTTGCTCAGGTGGGCTGGAAGCTGGAGAGGGACATGGGAAGAGGGATGCTGAGCAGGTCTCTGTGTGTGCATTTCGGGAATGCCCTGCTCGCCAGGGAGTGGCAGCGAGCTCCTGGCTGCACCAGGGAGCCAGGGCACAGCCTCTTCTATTGGTGCCCACAAGAAGAGCGAGGGCCATGTGTCCTGTCCCTGAGCACATCGTACCTGGGCTCCAGCCATCCTGGGAGCTCTTCCCTTGAACCCCGCTGGAGAGGAGCCCGGCCAGCCCGCCAGGCACGGCTTGCTGCTGTGCCAGGAGGTCACGCTGGCTGTTCTAGGCAGTGAAAGTTTTTACAGAGCAGCTTTCCCACAGATAGTGGTCCTGGATGAGCACATTGCACCCCTCACCATGGGGACTGAGCAAAAGAGCAGGCAGCCAAGGGCTCTGGCAGCAGCAGGAGTGGCTGCTCCCTGCTTCCCTTTGGCTGTCTCTTAGGGAATGCTGGTGCCTTCAGGCATGGAGGGAGCCTGGAGCCCCTGCTGGGGGTGGCCCTGTGCACTGAATGTTGGGGCTCTGGTGGTGCAAAGTGCAGCAGCTTTGGGCATATGGAAAAGTAACGCTGACAGCTGGTGTGTGGCAGGTTCAGTCAGTGATCTCCCAGAGTGTTTTCCTCTGTGCTTTATTTAGTGGTAACATATCAATTTCGTTTTCCTGGAGACCACAGCATGACAGGAACAAGGTCAGCCTCGATTTACCCCACACATTTAATTCAGATTATGTTCTAACAGTGGCAGACAGGATTAAAAGTGTTACAAGCTGCAAGAAATCGTCTTTCCTGTAAGTAAGTGCCCGCTTGCAGCACCCTGCCTGCTCAGACATACCTGCAGAGCCAGGCATCCCTCTGCCAGCTCCTACTCCAGGTAGCAGCATGATTCCCCTGGGACACTCCTGCCTGTGAAGTCCCCTCGGTAGCCTGGGGCTGGTCTTTGAGCCTGGCAGCTGCAGGAGATTCCATCCGGTGGGGAACCACTCCCTGTTGTTAGCTATGGCCTCTCGAGCAAAACAAAGAGTGCTTCTGTGTAAAGTTAAATAACTCCTTCCCTGCAGTGCTTGCAATGCAGCACTGCAGCAGGGCCCGGAGCCCAGGATGCAGGGCTCTCGGGCTTGGCTCCGGCTGCGACGTGCCTGGGGAGTTGTTAGCACCGGCATGTGTGGGAGAATAAATCAGCAGCTGAGGCGGCTGCAGAGAGATGCGAATCTGAGCCTGAGGGCGGTGTGTCCGAGTTAAGGTGTTGGAGGAGCTGGGGACCGGCTCATAGCTGTGGGAAGAGCTGTGTCCCCTGCCTTTGGTGTCAGAGTGCCCAGGGAAAGCTCTGCAGGGGTGGATGGGGTCTAGGAGAGGGGAAGACAGTGCTTTGCTGGGCTGTGTCACATCTTGGCCATGCCACATCATACAAAC
This sequence comes from Xenops minutus, assembly GCA_035221455.1. Lineage (NCBI taxonomy): Eukaryota > Metazoa > Chordata > Aves > Passeriformes > Furnariidae > Xenops > Xenops minutus. The sequence continues at coordinate 5,935,245 of JAWWEE010000062.1, forward strand.
GGGATGGGGTCATGGTGTGGTGGGGATGGGGAGCAGGGCTGCTCCTCTGGTCAGGAGCAAAGCATCCCTGTGCCCCCGAAAGGGATCTGTGTGGGCACTGCCTGGTGTGCAGGCGTGCAATGCCAGTCCCTGCCTGGCACGCCGGGACCTTTCAGCTGCAGCCATGCTCGTACCTGCTCCTTGGTGCCTTTCTCCTGGCTCACGGGGAGGCGAGGAGCAGGAGAGCTGCATTCTGCAGTTTGAAGGTCATCTGCGAGCTCCAGAGGGATCCGAGGCTCTCAGCTCCCAGGAGAAAGGGTGCTGCTCTGGAGGGTCACCCAGAGCTGTGAGGAGCTGCACCGGCTGCGAGAGGGACGGCGGGTGGCAGGCGGCCAGGACAGCGACACTAATTACTGCTCCAGCTCCTGCGTGAAGAACAGAGCTCTGCTTTGCTTTGGCTTTTTTTCTCCCCCTTTAAGGTTTAGCTGAAGGCCTGTGGATAACATGCAAATCAGGGCTTTCATGTGTGAGCTTCACTCGTGGTGATATTGTGGTTCCCTTTGAATCCACACTGCCCCTGTGGGTGGCAGCCAGCCCCAGTTCCTCCAGGAGCAGACCCCCTCTCTCACTGAGCCTCACTGGTGCTGGGGACAGGCACTTTTGCTCCTGCCACGGCAGCTTGCCATGCCAAAGGGGTCGAGGGGTGACAAACCCGTGTCCTCACTCTCTCCTCCCCTCTTCCCTGCCAGGTTTGCACATCTTGGCCATCGCCTTTGCCTTGGAGGTGTCTGTGGGGAAGACCAACACTGTAATGGCTCTGAATAACTCCAATGTCCTGCTGCCCTGCGTCTTCACCACCTGCATAGGCTTCCAGGACCTGGTCTTCACATGGTATTTCAACTCGACAGAGCTGGTGGGTGGCTCTCCTGGCTTTGCCTCTGCTTTCCTGGCAGGTCCTTTTGTGCTTCCCCAGTGCAGACCAGCACCACAGTTCTCACAGTTGTGCAGGATGCCCATCTCTCTGAGTGTCACCAACTCTGGTGGCACAAGGCTGTGCAAACAGGGTAACTCAAATACCCCAGCACATCTGTGCTTTTGGTACAAAGCTATTCTAGATTTGCTGATGCCCACAGGCTCATTTATTTTCATAAATTGGCTGTTCAGGTGCAAGTCTGCAGTTTGGTCAAAATGGGGTTAATTTTCTCCTCCTTCCCTTGCTCTGTAATACTAAAGCTTCTGTATAGATTTGCTTCCTGCTGGGAATATTCCACTCCTCAACTCCTTAGCAGGAGGGCTGGTTTGGAGCAGTTCTGGCCAGCAAAAGGGCTCTCTCTGCCAGTGTTTCTCCCACGTTTTACCTGGTTTGTACTGTCGCTGCAGGGCAGGTCAGATTTATCAGGTTAATCTGCTGTTTCCCATTGGGGTGTGCATCAGGTCCTCCTCCATGGCCATTCCTGCTCTAACGGGGTGTACTGGGACTGTGTGTCTGTGTGTGCAGACCTGAGGCAGGGCACCATCAGGAGAACTCCAGCCTTCCTCTCACGTGGGAATGCCGGGAGCCCAGCTGACCCCACACCCTGCACCCCTGCAGATTTACCACGGCAAGATAAAGAACAAGGCCACAGAGCCCACCCTCGTGATGAGCAACCCACGGGTCAACTTCGTCGGCTCGACCACCAAGAAGGACAACAACATCTCCATTGTCCTGAACAATGTGGAGTTCAGCGACGCTGGGAAATACACCTGCCACGTCAAGAACCCCAAGGAGAGGAACGCACAGCACAATGCCACCATCTTCCTCACCGTGGTCCACAAGAGTGAGTGCTGGCCAGGGCTCCCCTGAGTGGCATCAGGGTGGTCAAGATGCCAACCCATGCTGGCCCCCCTCTTGTCTCACCATTGTGGTGGTGCATGGGGTATGCTGGTGGTGGTTGGCATCCCTGAAGGGCAGGGCTTGTGGTGGAAGGGATAGCTACTTTTTGGGGTGGGATGTGCAGCTGGGAGCACCCTGCTCCCCTCCTGAGCCCACTCAGCACCTTCTCTCCTGCAGTGGTGGAGACAGACAACACTGTGACGCTCATCATCGTGGGCGTCGTAGGGGGGCTCATCGGCCTCCTCATCCTCTTCATGCTCATCAAGAGGGTTGTCCTGTTCATCATCAAGAAGACCCAGGATGGGAAGTGAGTGTGGGGGTGCTGCCGTGGGCAGGGCTGCGTGGTGAGAGGGGTCAGGAGGGGCTGGGGGCTGTCAGCTGGCCATGTTGCTCTCCCTCAGGAAGGAATGTCTGGTGAGCTCGTCAGGGAACGACAACACCGAGAATGGCCTGGCCGGCTCCAAGGCGGAACAAAAAGCACCACCAAAGGCATGAAGCAGCAGCGCCCTGAGCCCGGTCTGCCCGCCAGCGGGAGCCTGGGCAGGGGACGAGCCTTTCCCTTTTGTTTTCTTTCCGAACTGCCAACGCTTGAGACATGTTTCTATTACACACGTGCCTGCAACCTGCACTGCTTCTCGGAGAAGGCTTCGGCTGCCACGGGGACTGGGAGCTTCTTGCGCGCTCAGGCTGGGAGGCTGCTGGGGCAGAGGGAGCCGCCTGCTCCACTTTGAGTGAAGGCAAGAGGGTGCTGGGCAGGCAGGGAAGGGTCCTGGGGCTGGGGATGCCCTGGTCTGCAGCAGGGTGGGTGCTGTGCCTGGGGGTGCTGGGTGGTGGGCGACCAGGGGTCCCGGTGTTCCTGGGGGATGGAGGCTGCGAGGAGCGTGGGGTGGCTTGCTGGATGATGCTGGGGTGGCTGGGAGCTGCCTGCTTCATCCAGAAGGTTTCTGGAGCAGAGCAAGGATGCACTAAGCTGGACATTAGAGATAGAGTCTCCTGCTGCTGCTGCTGCTGCATCTCCCGTGGGTCTGGCACAGGATGGGAGGAAACAGGGCTGTTGTGATGGGGCTTGGCTTCAGCTCCCCTGTTAAGCATTCGAGAACCAAATCAGTGAGAGGCCCCTTGCTGTGCCTCAGTTCCTCCCACAGCAGGGCTGGGGGGACCAGCAGCTGGGCCTGGCCATGTCCTGGGGTCACTGCTGGCCCGTGATGGGCTGAAATGTCACATTTCACACTAGCTTTGCCCCTGTGAAGGGCCATCCCCGGGGGCAGCAGGGGCTTCTCCCCAGGCAGCCGCCCTGGGAGCCTCCCTGGGTTTGTGCTGTCCCCCACCCCTCTTCCTGAAGCTGGGCACTCAGAGCAGTGATGCTTTTGATGCTGATGCCAAGGCTGAACTCGTTACATGGATATTTTTATATTAGACTCCAGTGGGAAAGCAGCCGATTGCATTATCCTTTCGCCAAAGGAAAACTGTGGCATCCATTTGCCATGCAGGGAGGGAGCACAGTCAAGCCCTGGCAAGGGGGGTCGGGCCAGGGCTGTGCCACTGGCCCGCTGGGTGACCTTGGGCAAGTTGCTCTGCCTCTGCATGCCTCAGTTTCCCCATCTGTAAAATGGGGATAATAATACTGCTCTACCTCACGGGGTGGTTGTGAGGCTTCTGTGGCTAATGTTTCTGAAGTGTTTTGAGATCCTGGGATGAGGGGTGGCACCGAAAGCCAGAGGGTCTTTGTGAGTGGCCTCAGGCAACCCAGCCCCCTTTCCCAAGGATGTGAGACACGAAGTGAATGAGCTGATTCTACAACTGAGGTTGACAATGTCCTTTGCAATGTGATTTGTTCCCTATTTCTCTTATTTGTGCGTGTCTGACAGTGAAGCTGCAGGACAGGCAGCTCCCCATCCCCACTCTGATTTGGGAATCACAGCTGAGCCCTGCCTTCCCTGGCTGTGGGGGCTTGTGCCCTGACAGAGGTGCTGGAGTGGGAGGTAGGTGAGGATTTGGTGGGCAAGGCGAGCAAGGAAAGGCTGGGTGCTACCTTCTCTGGAGGTGGTGTTATGGAAGGCAGCTTGGAGCCTTTGCCAGGTGCACAGCAGGCTGACCACCCCAGGCTGGGCTCAGTGGCACTCACTGGATCAGGGCCATGTACTGGGACATGGGACAGGTACTGGCACCTGGCCCCAGGCAGGGTCCCTTGGCTGCTGGTCAGACAAGCAAGTGGGAGTCAGAATCCTGGTCCACTCTCTGAGGGTCTGTGGGACTCTCAGGCACATCACTTCTCCGTGCTTCAGTTTCCCCATCTGTAAAGTGGGGTCAGTAAGTCTGAGCTACCTCACAGGAGGTGTGAGGTGCCCTGCATGGCTTTGCCAAGGTCCTGGGCAGGAGGCACTCTGATGCCTGGTGTTGTGACATGCCATCGCCACGTGTGAGCACCCGGGATGAGGCGTGAGACCTCCCAGTCACCCTGAGAGAACCCCCGGCCCGTCCTTGGAGGAGCCCTCCCGTGGGAGAGGACAGTGAGAGGAGGGAGGGAGTTTTTTAAAGAACTATTTTTAGCTGTCCTAACCTGTTGGCCTTTTTTAGCCGGCGTATGGAGGCAGTTCCACTTCCCGCCGGATATGCAATGCTGCACTATGCATGGATTACTCCTCTGGCTTGATGGAAAAAGTCCACATAAGCAGTTTTTTGGAATGTAACTCTATATACACATGGGTGCTGCACACAGAGCGGGGACCCCAGGGGAGCAGGCTGCCCTTGGGGGCTTGTGCCAGCTCTGGCAGGGTCCCTGCTGCCACTTGGGGGTTTTGGGGGTCTGCAGAGGCTTTCCAGGGCACACCTGGGGGCTGAGCTGCCACAGACACGTTTGTGTACAAGCACATATAAACATGTGTGGGAGATACCTGGGTGTAAACACAGGATGTGTGCGCGCCAGGCTGCGTGATGACTTACAGCACATTTTTGCACTGTAGAGGTTTAGTTAGCTTTGCCTTGAATGAAATAAAGTTTATGTTTACTAGAGAAACTCGCTGTGGTTTGTGTTGCTGTGGGTGTCTGTTTAGGTCAGTGAGGGGATTGGGTAAAAATAGCCCTTGAGAGCAAGCAGGACAAAGCGTTTGGACGCTGTGTGAAAAAACAAATCCTTTCCTTTAATGGGGATATGAGGATACTCTACAGCACAAACATCATTTCTCTCTGTATAACAGGAGTGAGCTGACAGCAGCTTCGCCCCCCAGGAGCCATCCTGCCACAGCGGGGTCAGCACAGGGCAATAAATTAATCTTTCTCCGGAAGGGAGCTTGAGCCGCTCAGATTCCTTCACGGTGTCAGTGGCCATCGCTCCGAGCCACCCTTTGCCTCCTTGGCTGGGCTCTGGTGCCCTAAATCACAGCTGCCAGTGAGGGCTTGGGAGGCTCAGCCCACCTTCCATGGCTGGAAATCCATGTCCCAGCTGCTGCCAGAGCCAAGACAGCCAAGGGCGTAGGGATGGGGAGGGAGGCTTGGGGAGAGGAGCGACCTGTTCCGGCAGGTCTCAGAGCTCCGACTGCAAGGGGAGAGAGGGAGAGCAGAAATTGATGAAAGGGCAACCAAAACCAAGAGGAAAACAGCTGTGTCCTTAAGGAGACAGCTCAGCTGAAGGAGGCTGCCTCTCCCCCACTGCCCCCCAAAACCTGTGCATAGGGCAGGAGGGACTGACCCTGCGGATGGTGTAGATCCAGTCGAGGTAGGCACGGACGCTGGTGTAGACGCCGGGAGTGCTGGGGGTCCCACAGCCCTGGCCCCAGCTGACGATGCCCACCACCTGCCAGTGCCTGCCTGAGTACAGGAGGGGCCCGCCGCTGTCCCCCTGTGAAGGACAGACCCTCTGAGGGGGGCTCAGGTGCCCCCCAGCCCCCAGTCCCCATTTCCCACAATAGCTTTCCCCTCAAAGGGGCTGTGTCATGGATGGGTGCAGACCCACCCACCCCTCTTTCCAGCCCAGGCCCCCTCACCTGGCAGGTGTCCACCCCACCCTGGGGCAGGCCAGCACACAGCATTCTCTCGGTGACCTCCCCATGGTAGGCAGCCAGGTTGCAGCTCTGCTTGTCTATGAGCTTCACCTCTGCTTGCTGCAGGCGCTCCGACAGCTTCCCTGCAGGACATGGGGCTGCTCAGAGGGACCGTGGGTGAGGATGGAGCCCACCAGCCCTCTCCTCCTGTGAGCAGTGCTGGGGACTCTGCCCTCACCCCCATCACTCCCAAGCCATCCAGCTCACCGTGCTCCTCCGTGTAGCCCCAGCCTATCACCCACAGGGGTGTGCCTGGCACCAGCTCCTCGTCGAAATAGGGCAGGCAGATGGGCTTGGTGCTGTCTGGAAGGGAGATGTCTGGGCAGTGCTCAGAGAGAAGGGGCCAGGCACCCCACTCCCTGCTGTGGTCCTGCAGGGCACTGCTCTCACGTGGCACTCCCTGCTCGGTGCCACGCTGGGCATCACTCTCCCAGCCCACTGCTCCGTGCCACCAGAGGACACTCAGGCCTCCTGCCCCAAGGAAGGGTGTGCCACGGCTCACCTGAGAGGTGCAGGGGAGAGCGCAGCTTCACCAGGGCGATGTCATTGTCCTTGGGGGACGCGGGTGTCACCTCGGCCAGGAAGACCTTCTCCACGGCGAAGGTGGCAGTGCTGGAGAGGAGGTCAGAGCCAGCCTTTACGCGCCAGCTCTGGATGATGGGGTTGTTCCTATGCACAGACAGCTCTGTCACTGCTCCCTGCTTGTCCCTCCATGGGGACAGGCAACAGAATGCTCAGCATCAGTTGGCTGCATTGGACCGAGGGGCACGGATGTGTTAATTACATGACATTTAATCAACACATAGATAAAACCTCAGCCTGGAGGAGCCACCCCAGCCCTGGCACGCCGGGGAGGTGCTGACTTACTTGAAGCAGTGCGCGGCCGTCAGGACCCAGATGGGGTCGATGATGCTGCCCCCACAGATGTGCTCCTTCCTGTACTGCAAACTGACCTGCCAGGGCCAGGTCTCGATGGCAGCCGGGCTCCCACCCAGCACACGCGGTGTCCTGATGCTCTGCCCACAGTCTGAGATGTGGCAGGGCAAAGGGACACATTAGGAGGGACAGGGACAACCCCACACCACTGTCACCCATGGTCCCCATGCTTGCTGGAAGGGGTCCAGCATCCCCTGCCCACTCCAGCCCACCAGGAGGTTTGATTTTAATCAAGGTAATTCATCAGCAAAAGGAAACCCATCCAGGCAAGCTGGGTAAGCCTCCCTTAGGTGTTTCGTTTCTGGGAGGTTTGTACTGGCTTAACGAGGTTAGCAGTAATTAAATGCAACTTTCCTCATGCAAACACTGCAGGGAGTGGGAAGGGGGAGGGCTGGGGCTGGAACCAAGTTCTCTCAGCCACAGTACAGCCCATGGGGCCATGCCAGGAATGAGCACCTGGAGCAGCATGAGGTGCCCACAAGGTGCAACCAGCATCGTGGTACTTACTGGAACATAAGAGTGAAACAACCAACCCAGAGAGGCATTTCCTGGAAGAGAGAGGAAAAGGGCTGGACTGAGGGGAGGACAGAGTCTGAATCTGCTGCCAGGCACTGTGGGCTCCCACTTGGGGCTCAGCAGCCACTTCCCACATGGTCCCCACTCACCTGCCTGGCTCCAGCACCTGGAGGCTCCCATTGTTCAGGATGACCTCACGGGGAGGCAGGGGCTGCCCTGCACCCACCTCCACCCCCTGGAAAGTGGGGGTGCTGAAAGATACAGAGGACATGGGTCAGCAAACACATCCAAGTGTGCCGCCAGTGGGGCAGAGGTGCTGGGAGAGGACAGGCACTGGTGCCTGAGCACCTTGGGAGCCTGAATCCCATGGGGAAAAGGGGGTCCTTGGGACAGAGACACAGGGATGTCAAAGGGGGAAGTGCCACATCCCTGAAGGGCCAGTGGCAGGATGAGGGGGACTGTCCACTGAGCCAGGACCAAGGACAGAAGCACCTGAAGGAAAGGAGAGTGCTCCTGCTATGCAGGTGGTGGGCAGGTGGCTCTAAGGGGCATTTGGGACCTGTGCTCCAAGCATCAATCCCTGACTTTGTGCAGCTGGAAAACACCATCTTGGGCTTTGTCTGTGGACCTAGAAGGGCTCAAACACCAGAACACATCTTCTTCCTAGTGTACCCCTAACTTAACATCTCCCTTAATCCAGGGGTGATACCAAGCAGTTTCCCCCAAATTTCAGGTTTAACCAGCTGTAGTTGACTGCAACAACCCAAACTTGCTGCTAGCTCAGGGCAGGGTAAAAGGAGGGCACAGGGGGATAAGATGGAGCTTCATGGCAGCTGCAGGGATCCAGCCCATCCGTGCAGCATCCACAGCCCCAGCCAAGAGCTGCTGTCCCAGGTTATACAGGGCCCCTGTGCCCAACCTACACAGGGCCCCTGTGCCCAACCCTGCCCATGTGAGTTATGTTGGCAGGGAGAACCTGCACTGTTCTGGTGAGTACAGTGCTTCAGGGAGGTGGGGATGAGGTGAGGGATAGCAGCAGGGCAGGGTGCCCGTGGGTTGGGAACAGAGCAGGGCACACTGGGCACAGCACTCTGCTTACAGTGGAGGCTGCCAGGGCTCTGAGCCAGCTCCTGTGTGATGGGGATGGACCGAAACCATTAGTACAGGGATCTGAGTGCTCTATAGGTAATCAAAGCCCCCCTCCAAAAGAGCTTTTATGGGAGAGGCACAGATAGAGCAGTGGAATGAGACATGGGGAAAGCAGCCGTATACCTCCTGTAGCCCATCTGCTCACAGGCTGCCTTGGCCAGCACCAGGTCGAAGTGGTCGTGGCAGACACAGGACCAGGCTCCAGTGTTCCTGTTGAGCACCTGCAGGATGGATCTGTCTTTGGAAACGCGGGCTGGAGGCAGACACAAAGTCAGCTTTCAGCACGGGTGTCTTTAGCAGGCGGGGGGTGGCCAGAGCAGCACAGCCCCTCCAGAGCCCTCGTGGGGTGTCCTGCACTCACCCCCAGGCGGGGGCCCCTCAGGGACCCACTGGGGACAGTTGGCTTCATCCTCGCCCTGCAGACAGTCCACCTCCCCGTCACACACCCGCTGCAGCGACACCAGCTTCAGGGGCTGTTTGCAGAACAAGTAGTGGTGGTCCAGGTAAACCTTGACTGGAGGGAAAGGGGGGCTCACCACCAAGCTCTGGCTGCTGGGTGGGCTCAGCAAGGAGCTGAGCTGTGTTTGCTGAGCCATGGCCATGCAAAAGGAGGGGAGGAGGAGGTTGGGAGCTGTACCCAGGAACCCGATGGCAACCAGGCAGGCGAGGGCGAGCACCACGGCCAGGATGAGGATGCCAACCCGCTTGAAGGACTCCAGCGTCCTCGAGGATTTGTGTCTCGTGCTGGGACCTGCAACACAGAGGAGCGTGGCCCTGCATGGCCAGGCTCAGCCTGGCACCACTCACCCCCAGCCCACACAGGTGTTACCTCTGCCGTTCAGCCGCTCCGAGGCTGAGTCCTGCAAACCAGAGGGGACAACCAGTTACCGAGGTGCAACTGCAGCCAAGGAGCAGCTGGAGGGGTCTGTAGCATCATGGGGAGCTGGGCCCATGGTGAGATCACAGCTAACATGACCAGCCACCCCAGGGAGGGCAGCAGCGATGAGCAGGGAAACTGCCCCAACCTCCATCCAGCTTTAGAGCTGCTGGGGATGGGGGTGGCATGTCCTGGTGTGACAACCCTTGGCCCTGCTGTCACCCGGGGTCACCTGTTGTGTTGTTCCCATAGACACCACCTGTGCAATCCCAGTAAGTGGCTGCTAATGTTATAGAGTTACCGTCATTAACACACCAGAGGCTTAAAAAGTCATAGATGTTACGAAAGAGGCACTTTCTGATGTGCCAAGGAATCTTGAGTCAAAATACACACGCCTGCAGGGCTGTGGCATGCAGGCATGTCACGACAGGGGTTATATCTCCAGTAGGGTCAGACACCAGGAGGCACAGCCTGAGTGCTCTCCAGACAGGTTGCCAGAGAGCTGGAGGAACCAGCCCAGGGGAGCCAGTGCTCCCAGGGCAGGGAGGGAGGGAGTGCAGGCTGTGCTGCTGCTAGGACACCCTGTAAACACAGCCCAGCAGCAGCCAGGGCTGGAGCGGTGGTGAATCAGCCATTGATCCGCTTGATCTCCTCAAAGTTATCCTCCTGTACCAGCTCCTCCTGTGAAGGTCCTGTGAGCTGCACCAGGCAGGCAGTGACCCTGTTCTTGGTGAGTGAGCTGGTGCCCAGCAAAGCCCAGAGCCCCTTTGGGGGTGTTCAGGTGGGCACCGTATGACCCTGTTGCCCTGTTTTGCAGCTGTGTTTGTGCTGTGCCATTGAACAGCAGCAGATTGGAAGGGTGTTCCTGCTCTGCTGAGACTGGTCCCTTCCAAGCTTGGCCAGCCCCAGTGAACTCTTTTCCTTTGCTGGTGCTTCTGGATTCTGAGACGACAGGTAAGAAAAGGTTTTTGAATGAACAGAGATAAGGAAGATTAAACCCACAGACACAGGAGCATGATCCAGGAGGGTTGGAAGCCTTTGCTCCAATGTCTAGACCTTGGAAGCAGCACAGGGCTGGAGATGATAGTGTTTGTCAAGTTAAATGAGAGCAGAGGACTCATAAGGGCAGTGTAGTGGGACTGGGCATGTGGACAAGGCGGGTTAGAGAGAGGAAAGCCCTCCCTCCCTGGGTCACTGTACCAGGGCACGTTTAGCTGTGCACACACAATCTACCTGCAGGATTTTACAGGCAAGTGCCAAGCCATTATTCCTGGGTTAACACACAAAGGCAGCTTGGGCAATGTACTGCCTGCTTGGGTCGCTGCCCCTTGCTGAGCCAGGACATGTTTCCTCCTCCTCATGTCCCTGCTCCATGGCTTGGGCTGCCGGTTTTGGGAACAAGAAGTTACCTTTGCAGGTGAGGATCCCACCTGGTGCTGTGGGCATGTGGCTATGCCCCAGCATGTCAGTGTCTGGCTCCTTTGAGGAAATGCCAGGGGCTTTTCCCTGAACAGCCAAGCTCAGCTGGCACCAGTGCTGAGTGTGGGCAGGTTGTGCCAAATTCCCCACACCTTGATGGGCTCAGATCAGCTCCCACAAGGAGCAGAGCCTGTCTCCTGGTGGCAGGGAGCTGTGGAGCTTCTGGGAGCAGAACAGGGTGGGAAGGGGAATCTGTGTCTGCACTCCCATCCCTGCTGCCCTTCCAGAGCTGCTTCTCTGCAGCACCTGGTGCCTACAGGAGCCCTGGGAGTTCTGGAATGCTGCACATACACCCTATAGTGCAGCCAGCCCAGGGCATGTGGGGCTGGTCTTTCCTCATGCTGACCTCTTGTGTCACCGTGGGCCAGGGCTGGGCATGACCTGGATAATGGGATCCTAACGGTTCCCTGTGGGAACGGTCCCAGGCTGTGATGGATCCTCCAGCCACCAAGGCTGAGGGCACTGCTGTGGCAATGCTGCCCCTGCCTGTCCCCAGGCTGCCCATACTTGTCCCCATCATGTCATCCAGTATCGGGCTCTTCTCTGATATTCCTATGCAGGTCTGGGGCAGATGCAGGTGGGATAAGAGGTTACAGGTTTTGTTTTTTTTTTAATTAATATTATTTTTGCGTGTTCTTCAGTCCACGAACCTCTTCTGTCTCAAAGGGACCTCTTCACCCTCAAAGGGACACCTTGGAGCTGCCCAGGGCTGCCTCTCTATGACTCCTCTCAAACCCACACTATGAGCAAGAGCTGCACTGGTTAAATCCAAAGCTTGGCAAGAGCTGTGCCCACTCCTGCATGGAGTGGAGGCACATGATTTCCTGGAGAACCCAAGGCTACCGTAACTAATTGAGCTCCCTTGCTATGTTCTCTCAAAGCACTTCATGTCACTGTGCCCATTATGTGCTCCAACAAATGCCAGCCCAGCAGCCATGGAGTTCTGATGAACCTCTTCACCCATGCCCTCTGGGTGGGACAGGGGTGCAGCTGGCCCTTCTCCATCTGCCCTCCGTGATGGGGGGGCTGCAGGGTGTGCTGAGCTGTGCTCTTCCCTCCCTCAGGAGCAGGTGGGATGTTCACTCTCAAAACCAAGTTTCCCAGGGTGATCGAATCCTGAGGCTGACTCCTTGGCTGCAGGGATTTAACCCATAGGTGTAGCTGTTGCTGCCATGCAGGGGGCGAGTTCCCCACTCTGGAGGGGATGATGTCCTGGTGTGTCGCTGATGGAGGGTTTGACAGTGCCCAGTGAGCTGGGTTGGACCTGTTTGCCCTCTTTAGGCAAGTCTTTCCCTCGTCGGGAGGGACTGCATGCCAGGCTGGGGTTTGGTGGCCATGGCTTTGCTGGCAAAGGGCACTGCAGGCAGCCGAGTGTGTCCCCTGGATTGGGCACAGGGACCAGCAGTCCCACAGTGGGAGCTGCACTGCAGGATGGAGGGTGCCTGGCTCTCACCCAGGTGGTGCCCCAAAACCAACCCCTTCTCAGGGGGGATAAGACACTCCAGAAGGGCACATTCCCCTTGGCATGCAGACTGCAAGACACACTGCCTTACTTGTCTGCTTCCCGAGCTGTGAGAGGGCCAAGGCAAGCCGGAGAAACATGGGAGTGAGAGCCCAGGGGGGTACCCAGGTGCCATATCCACCAGCCACGGTGGGGTGTTGAGAGGTAAAATGCTGCCTGGATGCCACCAGGGCCAGGGAGTAGCAGCTCTTGGAGCCTGGGCTGCCCATCACCAGTGAATCGCTCCTGGCAGTGCTGGGATGCGAGAGCATCGGGACATGGGGTGTGCAAGGAGCTAGGGGCAGGGGGCAGAGCTGTCAGCGACTCACCATGTTCATCCAGCTCCAACGTGGTCCTTCTGCCTGCAGAAACCCAGCAAATATCCCAGAATCACAGAATATCCTCCAGCGAGGGGCACGGGCAGGCTGTGGGTGCCCCTATGCCCAGGAGCCGGAGCCAGCGATGTTCCTGCACCCCTGTGCCTGTGCTCTGTGCCCGTGCTGTGCTCACACTGGGGCAGGACCGCCCCAGCACTCCTTAAAACCCACAAGGGGAGTTGTGAAACAGGAATTATAGTCTGTATTGTAATATAACACCGGTCTATCAGCAGCACCATCACCTGCAGTAATCTCCTGAGCATCTGCCACTGGAGGGTGACTCACCTGCAGAGCTGCTGTCACCAAATAGCTTATCAGAAGTGAACGGACTGATTTTTCCTGCTCCTCCTGATGATAAGGGGATCCACGGCCATCCAGCTCTTTGTCTGTCTCTTCCTCGTTGCACAGGGTTGTTTATAAAGAGAGGTTTTAGTAGGTGGAGGAGGAAAGGAGGAGAGTTTGTGTGTGAGGTTACCTGGCTCTCGGGTCACTCGGTCTGTGTGTCCCCACGCTGCCCCAGGTCACGGCTGGCAGCTGCTCCTGGCAGTGCTGGAGGGGAGTTAAAGGGAAAGCAAGTGGGTGCCCATGGAAGGTCATCCTGGGGCTGGAAGTGGGAGACCACAGAGTGTGCTCAGGGATGGCCATGCCATCCTCTTGCAACCCCCATCTCTTTGCAAAGCAGCTGGCCTGGTTGGGTGTTGGTGTTGCACGAGCTGGGGCTGCCAGGGGTGTGTGGGACAGGGGCTCTTACAGCCCCTCAGCCTTATTTTGGGAAGTGTCCTGCCTGCAGGCAGGTGCTGGGGGTGCTGGTGGAGCCGTGCATGTGTCTGATGCAAAGCTGGGCTACACATCCAGGAATAATGAACTCCACTGGGATGGAGTGGCTTGATTTAGCCTGGAGGGATGGGATGTGGGTTTAGGTGTGCAGGAGCTGCTGGCCCCAGCTGGGTGAAGGTGGCACAGGGAGTGGGCTGGGGTCGGGGAGGCTGCATGCTGCCCTTGTGCACACTCTTGCTGGAAGTGTTGGGTGTGCAGGGTTTGCTGAGCAGCTAATTACCCTCTCCTTTGGTAATCCAGCTTTCCACAGGGTTGGGAGAGCTGCTGCTGCCAGGTGTGTGTGCTGTGCCAGTAGGAGACTGCAGAGAGCCCTGGACCTGCAGCTCCCCAGACAGGGAGCTGTGCCATTGCTGTGCGAGCTCATCCCTGTCACAGCAAGGACCCTGCCTGCTCCTGTCTGACCAGCAATTCTGGCATTCTGTGGCTCTGCAGGTAAGGGACACCCTCCTCACACTCACACTTAGGATTCAGCCCCCTCAGGAGCTATGGAGACCTCGGTTGGCTGTGCCCATGGCTCCCGTCCCCATGGTCCTTGCAGTGCCTGGAGACTGTGGGTTGGAGGGTGGGCAGTGGCACTGGCAGGTCCAGCCAGGGGATGCTGTGCTGTTATGAGAGATTTCAGCTTGAAAACTGGTTTAGGGGGGAGCTGTGTAGAGCTTGGCTCCCTGGTGTGCCATGGTGAGTCCTGGCAACCTTCCCAGAGCATCCCAGTGCCAGCCCCACTGCCATGGAAGGGAGAGCAGCCGGGGAGCATCTGTGGAGAGGGAGGTAGCATGGCATAAGCAGCCCTTCCTTCGAGGTTATGAAGACTTTGAGGAAGCAGCTGAGGTTTGCAGAGGTTATGTCACATCTCCACGCGCCTTCGGGGCTTTGCTTCCTGGAGTGCAGCTGCATTTCCAGCCTGTCACCCTTCCGTGGCCTCCTGCACCCAGAGCCCTGGCATGACACAGGTTTCCGGGCATTCTGGCTCTGTTGGGGTCAGGCAGGAGTCAGGTAGGGCTGGCCCAGGGCTCTGTGTAGCCATCAGTGTCCCAGAGCCACCCATATACACACCCCATCCCTGCCCTCTCCCACCCAGCGAGGAGTGGTCCCATCCTCTCTGTCTGAGCTGGGCACTACCAGGACCTGGGGGTCTGCAATGCCCATTGTCCCTTCTGCATCCTGCTGGCTCTGCATCCCGGCCAGCATCCCTGCAGCTCCCAGGCATCACCCCTGCCCTTGGCACTGAGATGCTCACCCTGGGGAGGGCTGCAGGGGGCTTGGCTCCTGCCCTGGCTGCCCCGTGCTGCTGGCATTGGGCTATGGTAGAGGCTGTGCCTGGCAAGGCGGCACAAAGCAGGAAGGAATTTTGCCCTTGGATGCCCAGTTTCCAGCTGTTAACAGTTATCCTTGTCTGTCATTTCTCTCTGCAGCCACAAGAGGTGGTTTTCCCTCTTCTCACAAGCAGGAGCTGATTCCCACCTGACCCTGTGGTTCAGGACTTGGAGAAGGTGATCTCATACAGATGTAAGTGCATCATCTCAGGAGATATCTGACTGGGGGAAGCTGGTGGGGGACACCCTGTCCCCCTGGGATGCTGCATGGGGCCATAACCCTTGCTGGTATCCCCAAATGCCCAAGGCCAGACTCTGTGTGGGACCCCGCCACCCTTCTGGCTTCTCCTCTTTGCCAGGAGGTGGTTTCAAAAGGACATGGCCACTTAGGCACCTTGCCAGGGCTGGACACACCTGTGTACAGGGTGTCCTTGTCCCTCAGGCTCCCAGTACAGCCTCTTCCTTCAGTGGGAGGGCAGAGCTGCCCACACAGGTGGGCATCATGCCCACCCAGGGGTTGGGGAGGTTGGGTTGGGCACTGGGATGTGCCGTCTGCTGTGTCTGCTGGAGCTCCTCTGCTTTCTCCCCGGGAACCAGTTGAACCAGTGGGCGAGGACTGGTGCCTGGCCTCGCTGCAGTGAGGGTGGCAGGGCAGCTGTGTCACCAGCAGAGCAGGGCACGGGCAGGACGTGCCAGGCTGAGCACACACAGGGCTCTGCTGCTGCAGCCTCCAGCCTGGGACAGCCGAGAGCAGCTCCTGGGCACAACACTGGGACATGGACCCCCAGAAAGGTGAGTGGGTGGCCTTTTTCTCCCCCCACGGGGCAGAGGTGGGGTGTTTTATGGCATGGGCAGTGTTTCGGTGACCTTCCTCTCCTCTGCTGTTTGTGAGCTGGGGCTGGGGTTCTCCTCCAGCAGTGATGCTCGGAGCCATCCTGCTGGGATGTGGGGATGGATGTCTGCTCCTGAGGGTGTCAGGGCAGGGATGCCTCCCACACACACAGCATGGGGCAGGGCTTGGGCATGAAGCCATCATCCTCCCACTGTCGGTAGGCGTGGGGACAGGGCAGTTTCGGCAGCCAGCTGATTCAGGGAGGCTGTTGCACCACGTTCCTGCTGCCCCACAGCTCCTGCACATGAGTCACGGCTGCAGCAGCTCCCTGACCTCACCCTGCTGGGGTCCCGGGGCTCCAGCTCACCCCTGCCCCAGCAGAAGCAGGAGACACTGGTTGCCCATGTATCCTGGCACCTTCAGCCCTGCCAGGAGGGGCTGGTGGAAGGGAAGGAAGGGCAGGCTGGTCCTGCTCCTGTGCTGTGGAACCCGGGTGTTCACAGCTCTGCCGCTCCCGGCTGGAACCCATCAAGTAGAGCAAGTGCTGCGGGTTGCAGGATGTCCCGGGACTTTGCTCACTATGCAAACACTGTGACCACAGGGGAAATGTTCTCACTCCACTGGCATCTGCCTAAATTTAGCTGCTGTTGGGTCATCCCTTTCCGCTGCCTCCTCACTCCCGACGCTGCACGGCGCAGAACACGTCCCTGTGCCCTCCACTGCGGGGCTGACCCTGCTGTGGGGCAGTGCCCAAACCCCTCTGCCTTCCTGGGCACCCCTCTACCCCAAGAACTGTCAGCAAAGAAATGGATCCTCAGTGGCTCCGCTGTGCTGGGCATCCCGATGTCCCCCTGACAATCCTGAGAGCACTGGCTGGTGCTGGACTTCTCCAGCCCCTGTGACATGGATGGGAGGGATGGAGTGGTGCAGAGCCCTGCAGAATCCCTGCACAGCCCCAGCCATGTCCCTGCACAGCCCCTTCCAAGCCCCGTCCCAGCCCGGCGCTGGCAGCAGGAGGCTGCTCGCCCTGACAAGTGCATCCTCTAGAGGGACCTGCCAGCCCAGAAATGGGTCTGTGCGGCTGTGCCGGGCTGGCTCCAGGGATGGATGACTTCCAGGGTAGCCAGGAAAGGAGCTTTACCCCACGAGAGTGTGAGTGGGACCACAGGTGGGAATACAGCATCGTCAGAGCGGTCAGCTCCCATCCCAGTCACTGTCCCATCTGTCAGCTCACCTGGGGACAGCAGAGGTGGTGCTTGTGTGACCAAGTCTTCACCACAGGGCTTTGAGGGGTAGCAAAAATCTCCGTGCCACAGCACTCAACAGCCTTGTGGTGTGCAGTCCATCCCCTCTGTAGGGTCAGCACAGGGTGGAGGGTCATATCCCAGCCCAGAATCCCCAACCTCCCAGAGGTGATTGTCTGCAGAGCTCCTTCTCCCTCCTGTTTGCAGGGCAAGAACCCATCAGTGTGATCGGGGCTGTCCTGGGCATTGGGCTGATCTTGCTGATCCTGGTGGTTTTTGGCTACACCTTCATCCAGTGGTACCGGAGGGGCCAATGCTGGCGCCGTGAGTGTGCACAAAGCAGGGGGACAGGTGGTGACAAGGCAGGGAGGGCTCCAAGGACAGGGCTGCAGGGTCTGGGGTGTGGGGAGGACACCTGACCTTTGCTGGCCCCCGGGCAACGGGGGGAATCTGTGTCCAGGAGGGCTCTGGGGCAAGCTGGAGATACAGGGGCGAGGAGGGGGATGTGCAGTGATGTCCTGGTGCTGTCCCACTGCCTGTCCTGCATGTCCCCGTGCTGCCACACAAACACACAGCAAAAGAAAGGTGGGTTCGTGGCACCACGTAGCTCTGACACCTCTGATACCCCTTTTCCTCCTCTTCCTCCTGCCTCTCCAGCGCCTGACTTTGTCTTCAACCTCTACCACACACGGTAAGTGATGCTGTAGGGGAAACCTGGGGTGGGTTGGCTGCTCACCTTGTGCAGTGCTGAGGTGTCACACCCTCACCAGTCCCAAAACCACCAGTTTGCAGGCACTGCCTCCTCAGGAGAGCAGTTCTGGGGGTCTCCACAGGGACAGTCCACACCCTGCAGGCTGGCAGAGGCTGGAGGGGGACAGGCAGCTTGCTGACATCTCTGCTTTCCTCGCAGTGGGCTGGGGTCAATGGCACTGGAGCTGGTGCCCCCGTTCAGCATCAGTGGCTCTCTCAGCACCACGGGCAGTGGCTACGAGCCCTTCCACAACCAGGGGCCATGAGGCTGGTGAGCAGGTAGGATATCACCCCTGTTCCCCCCTGCCTGGTGATGGGTGTGGGGGTCCCCAGACATGTGTGTCTCCCCAGCACAGCCCGTGGGTGCCTCTGTGGGGACCCCAGGGGGGTGAGAGTGCTGTGCCCCAAAGCCTCCCTGCTGCCTTGTAGCCCCTGGGCATCGCAGCTTTCCCTGGGATAGTCCCAAGGGTTTTCCAGCAGAAGTCCTGTGGTTGTGGGGCTACAGGGGCTTTCCCTGGGCTATGGTTTTTGTTCCCCCTGCAACAGGCTTTGGTTTGCATTTCTTTCCCCGCTGTTCTGGGCCTGGGATGGAATATGTGGGCATGGGCAAAGGGGGCTGAGATTGGAGCCCAGGTGTTCCTGCACTGCTTCCTCTTGCTGCTTCTCACCCACCACCCAGCATCAACCAAAAAAGCAACCAAAACTGGGTGAGGGGAACTCCTCCATTTTCACTTCTGTAAAAAACAGCCCCTAAATGTGCTGGATTTCTACTGAAATGGTAACAGTGCAGTTTCTGTTTTTTAAAAAAGCTTTGCAGAATCACAGAATAGTTAGGACATCTAGAGACCACCTTGTCTGACCTGTCACCCTGGCACCTGGAGCAGGCAACACAGGTGAATGTGTCCAAAGAGATGTCCAGAATTCCCATTCCCTGGAAGCTCCTCCATCTGCTCCCCAGCCACAGTTCTCCTGCTGGCCTTCCCTGGCCATGGGCAGCACTGGGACTGGCACTGGTAGGGCCTCCCCTTGCTTGGGATGGAGGAAGAGGATGCAGCCAGGTTTCCTCAGCACTCATCCTGGAGAAAACAGACCTCAGGACCAGCTGCCTGCATGCCCAGGAGTTCTGGAACCAGACTGTTGGTGAACAGCACCAGGAATGCAGAGAAGCAGCTAAGGAGGACAGCCAGGAGCCCCAGAGCTGGGTGGCTGGGTTTGTGCAGCTGTGGAAAATGCTGTGAATAAATGGGAAATCTGCTTCAGACCCCCTCCTCACTCCAATATCTGGACCAACGTGGAAGCTTGTCCCCGGAACCAATAGTGCAAGCAAACACCTCAGAAAGCCCCTGTGGGGTTTCTGCTGATTTTTTCACACCCACTAAGTTCAGTCTCAGCAAAGCAAGTGGCTGTGGAGGTGCCCAGAGCATGAGAACAGCCATGGGAAAGCTGCTGTGGTCCAGAGAGAGGCCCTGCCACGTTGACTGGGGCTGATGAGGCACAGGGGAGGCTTTGAGACCATTTCTTTTTGAGCTTTTCTCAGATGGAAAATGAAGATCAACTCATGAGACTGAGTGGCTGTGTGTAGGGAAACCAGTGAGGACAGAGTGGGATTTCCAGAGAATCGGAGGGACCATCCAAACTTTCAGCTACAGAAGCCAAACACTGTGGTCTGCAGCTTCCTGGGAAACTCCTGGATTTGGTTGAAAGGAGAGCTCTGCCTGCTCATGGAGAGGGGTCAATGGCATCCCCTCAGGCCCATGTGCTGCCAGCTGGAGCCCTTCGTGGTGAGCAGGAACTGACAGCGCTCGGAGCTTGACGTCAGCGGCGTTTGAAAGAAAAACTACCAAAAAAAAAAAAAGAGTCATGCTTAGTTTTGATGACTCCGTTTTACAGAGGAAGTTGAAAAAAAATAAAAGAAAGAAAGCAGAAAGCTCCAACCCTCAAAATACACAGAGGTAGAAGAGGTGGGGTCAGTGGAGGGGCAGGAGGAAGAACACAGTGCCCTCCACACTGGCCCCCACAGGATGCAGGGACCACCTCACGTGTGAGTGGTGCAACATCAGACATAACAAAGGGCAACTTGGCAGTGATCAACCCCCTTCTCCTGTCTCCAGTGACTCATGCTTTCACCTGAAAAACATACTCCTCGAGAAGGGTTTGCACCAGCAGTTTTAACGGGACTATCCCACCGTGAAGGTTCTTGGAAACTACATGACTCTTGGAAAAACTTTCCTGCAATCTGGCAGCAGTTAAGTGTGTGGCCCACGGTGAGTTTTTCCATCTCGTGTTGTTTCCATTCTGACAATAACTGTTCACAGAATCAATTATATTGGAAACGATCTCTGAGATCATCAAATCTAATCTATGACCAAACACTGCTATGCCAGCCAGCCCGTGGCACTAAATGCCATATTCAGTCTTTCCTGGTTTCCCCAACCCCTGGGTTTGATTTGTTCTGCTCTGCCCCAAGATGTTCCTGCCCTTCCCTGGTGATGTCCCCAAGTGCTGCCCCATGGCATGCACTGCACACCCAGTGCATCCCTGTGGAATCACCATGAGCAGCCCAGCTCCTCTTCCCTGCTTCTCCCCTGGTGGGTGCTCTCACAACACTGCCCTGGGAAAACCACCCTGGTCCTCAGGTGCGTGAGAAGCTCTCAGTGAGCTGGCTTAGTTCTCCTTTTCCCAGTTGTGATGTGGAAAAGCTCTTCACCACATGAGGCAAAGTCACATTGCCCTTTGCTGCTGGGGAAAGCCTATCTGAAAACAAAAAGTGCAACTTGACCTTAGGAGAGGATGAACAGAAAAATGGACCAAATAAATAACACCACATGCTTTGTATTTACAAATTAAATAGAATAAATAATGTCTGTATACAACAGTGGCAGAATATGGACCATAGTGTGGACAGGGCTACCCTGGCTCATGCTGGTGCATCCCATATCCCGCCAGAGGCAGCCAGCACCCCGGGGCTCTGCCATAGGGGCTGGATGCCAAAGGGTCTCTGTAGGGTCAGGACAGTCCCTTGCTGCCTCCTTGGAAGGTCAGTCAGTGTGTGGGAGTCCCATGCTCCCAGCAGCAGGATGGCTGATGTCAGGCGGCCCTTTGCTTCCAGTGTCTGTGTTATGAAAGATCTGGATGTCATTGGAGGGTGTCATCGGAGCTGTGGATGTCAGCTGGAGGAGCCCAGAGCTGGCCTGGGGAAGGGGGAAGTGGAAGCACAGGGCTGGCCCTGTGGCCCATGCTGGGCTGCTGAGGAGGGCAGACCAGGCAGGATCATCCTTGGGAAACATCCTGGTGTGTATCCTTGGGCTTGGTGGTCCAAGGAAGTTGGGGTGAGCCCTTCCAGCGCAGTCCATCCTTGTCTCTTGTTAGCTGTAGACCAGAGACCAGGTGGAGAAACACACTGGGGGCTGTCCACAGCAGCACTGGGGCAAAAGCAGCCCCACCAGTAGCCAAGCAGGTGCTCCTGGGGCATGTCTCAGCCTGGCACTGCTCGGTTTGACGTGTTAACATTCAGGGGTTGGCAGTAGCTTATTGAGTGGCTGCTCCCCACGGGCAGTGGGAAGAAGAGGTAGTTGGATCAGTGTGCAGGGCTGGCAGCACCCACTCCCCAGCCTGGGGATGGCTCACAGGCGACTGTCCTTGCTGTCCCCACTGAGCAGGCTCAGGGGGTTTGCTGGCAGCGAGAGCCAGTCAGTGCTGAGGCTGGAGGTGAGGGGCAGCGTCCCCAGGAAGTCAGTGTTGAAGATGCTCAGGTCAAAGGGAGCTTTCAGGAGCTCAGGGCCAGCTTTGGAGACAAAGGGAGCACTTGGAGGCTCCCGGCTCAGGAGAGTGGGGGCCAGGGGTCCAACCTGGCTGGAAAAGTCCAAGGCAGGGGCTCCCCTTGGTGCAAGGTCCCGTGTGTGTCTGCAGGGATGCTCCGGAGAGGACTGCTTCACATAGCCTTTGGACACAGCCAGCTCGGAGCACTCAACATCCAGCACGATGTCAGTGCCCTGCCTGGACCCTGCACAGCCCAAGAGGGTCACCCCCTTGGCTGGGTCCTGCCTTGGCCCCACCGTGCCCCTGGACTGCTGCAGGTACCCGCGGAACTCCACGTCCTCCTGGCTGGTGGCAGGAGAGAGGCTGGGCTCCCCTTGGCTGCTGTTCCCACTGCTGGAGGAGCACGTGGGGCCAGGGCAGGTGCTCTCCAAGCCCACACCACTGTCGTCACCAGTGGGCAGCTGTCTCCTGTATCCCTGGGGCTCAGGGCCCACGGAGCAGCTCCGTTCGGAGGAGGAGGAGGATGGGATGTGCAGGCAGATGCCACTGTCGGTGCTGGTGCTGCTGTTGTCTCTGCTCCCCACGGGCCCCAGCCGGTCCTCAGGCCACACTGGGAGCCTCCAGCCCTGCTCCAGGGGCAGCTGGGCACTGCTGGTGCTGTCAGTGGGGCTGCTGTCCGGCTGTGGATCCTTCTGGCACAGGAAGAGCTGCTGGATGAGGTCTGTGTCCAGGCTGCCCGAGGATGGGGGCTCGTGCTCTACCCACAGAGAGCTCTGCTTCATGAAGGACTTCTGAGAGGGAGAGAAAGAAGGAAATGAGCTGTGCTTTGGCCCTCTTGTTGCTGGTATCTCCCAATGCTCCCCAAGCCTTCTCCTTCACCTCTACCCCAGCAAAAGGTGCCATCGGCCTGGCACATCCCTGCCTTACCAGGACAGATGGTGTCCTCATGGGTTTCTTTATGTAGATGCACACCAGCAGAGCCCCAAGGATGCCAAGAAGCAACAGCACAATGAAGGCAGAGCTGAGGATGCTTGGGAAAAGCTCTTCACTCCCTGCAAGAAAGGACACATCCCAGTGAGGGACAGAAGTGGCACCTTCAGCACACATAGCACAGAGCAGCTGTCCTGGTGTGGACCCCCACACTGCCAGGGCCAGGAGGCTGAGGAGGGTCTGCATGCCATGAGTCCCCCCATCCCCACTCACTGTCTCTCTGGCCGATGGTGACACACTGCTCGTCGGTGCGTGTGGTGGGGACGGGACGGTGGGTCACACTGGGCTCCACGCTCAGGCAGTACTCAGTGCCCCAGAACAGGTTGCTGACAGTGAACTCTGCTTCGGTCTCCACCACTGTAAACTGCAACAAGAAGAGCACAGGCTGGTACCTGAGAGCCCCCAGGTGCTGCGGGAGGGATGGGCCCCACTTCTTTGCTCCCCCTTCCTCCCCTGTCCCCTGGGGAAAGTCCCTGGGGTGTGTTGTGATATGGCTGATGGCATTGGACCCAAAATCCCAAGAGTCAGGGAGCCTGCTGCAATAAAACACGCAGAGAAACCTCTCTGCTTTATCATGGCTGTGAGAAAGCTCAGTGTTTAGTTTTACAGAAGACTGTGCTTTAATAATGTGTTTTTCCACTTGAGTGGCACTGTGTGGGACAGATGGGGACAGCATGGGAGCGGCAGCTCATCTCACCGTCTTGTTGTCCTGTGTTCTCCTGATGTACACCAGGTACTGCCTCATGTCCCTCTGTATGTCCTCGTACTTCACAGTGATGTTCCCAGCCTGGAAGAGCAGCTGCAGCTGCACATGGATGGTGTTGCCCCTCACAGAGAGTCTGTGGCCAGACAGGCGCAGGCGGGCTGGAAGGAAGTCAGTCAGGGGAGCACATTAGGGCTGTCTCCTCTTTGCAGCACTTGGACTGAGCTGTGGCTCTTTCTCACAGCCAGGGCCACCCATCCCTGCTTTGTCCCATCCCATCCCACAGCCCACCTGCCCTCCAGGAAGGTATGGAGGGAAATCACCCTGCTCTCATTCATCCCACAGTGCTTCCCAAGCAGTTTGGCACCCTGACCTCACCATCCTCAGAGCCTCCTGCCCCTGGCCCAAGTGAAGGCAGACCCCAACCCACCTTCCTGCGGGGAGAAGACATTGGTCCTTTCCCATGAGGACGTCTGGTTTCCAGACACAGCCCTGACCCGTGCGTAGTAGCGCCCGTCGGGATCCAGGGTGTAGTACGTGAGGTCACAGGAATGCCTCGAGATGTTCCTGCACTCTGGGATGGCTGTCCAAGGGATTTTTGTGCCATAGCTGTAGGGAGAAGCACCATGGGTGAGAGCCATGCGGGCAGCATCGGGACTCGGCTGCCCTGCTGCTGGAATCAGACCCCAGGCAGGGATCAGCCCCCTCCCCGTGCCCCCATGGCTGCACTCACACTTTGTACTCCACGTCGTAGAGGGTGTCCCCAGAGTGGTTGTGTGCCGGTTCCCACCGCAGCAGGTGCCACGCGATCTTGGCGGCGAAGCGCACGTGCTGGGGGCTTGCCAGCTTCTCACCTGCCAAAGGTGGGCACTGGGTGAGGCTGCACAGCCCCCTGCCCCACTGGTGCCCCCACAGCAGCTGGGCAGAGCCCTTGGGATGGCCTCCTGGAGCACCACCCTGCATTTAGCCCTGACCACTCAAAATGTGTAAGGATTTCCCTGAGTTTCTCTTTCCAAGTTTCGGTGTTTGCTCATCCCCATCTTCCCCTTCCTCTCTTGTGGGGAGAGCCCAGCTCAGCCCAGCAGGGAGGTTCCCCGTGCTTTTCTGCCCCAAGACAGGGGTTGTATTTGCATCCCCAGTCCCCTGCCACTGGGCTCTGCTTTGCACTCAGCTTTCTTGCAGCTCTGTTTGGACTCAGCTTTCCTGTTTTGCTCATCTGCTGCCTGGATGAGACAGACTTTTTCACACCTCCTGCTTGATTTTAATACTGTCACCTGGCAGAAAAGCCCCACTTGACAACTGCCATCCTTCCTGTGTGGGTCTCCTCAGCAGCCACTGTCTGCCAGCAAACGCCAAGCCCAGTGCCAAGCAGTGACCACAGCACCTTGCCTGTGATCACACCAGTGGGGATA
The DNA here is from genome assembly GCA_035221455.1 of Xenops minutus. Classification (NCBI taxonomy): domain Eukaryota; kingdom Metazoa; phylum Chordata; class Aves; order Passeriformes; family Furnariidae; genus Xenops; species Xenops minutus. The sequence continues at coordinate 5,959,812 of JAWWEE010000062.1, forward strand.
AGCAAGGCTGGGGACCCACAGAGCCTTTGGGCTCCCAACCACCAATAAAAGGTGAGCAGAGGACCCTGGCTGTGTCCTGCTCCAAGCCACCAGTCCAGGGGGTGAGCATCCAGAGATGATGTCCAACCTCCTCCCTGCCTGCCTTCCCCATCCCAGGTGTGGAGGGGAGCAGAGCAGCCCACCCGGAGCCGTGGGGCTCAGCCACAGCCAGTGGGGAGATGAAAACCAGAGCAAAGTGTGGGCAAAAGACTCACCATCAGCTGACCAGGTGAGGAGCAGTGCCAGGCACAGTGCCAGGGTGGTGGTGGAGGGGCCCATGGCAGCTCAGCATCCTCCGTGGCAGCAGGACGAGTGTGGTGCTGAGCTCTGCTCTGGCGAGTGCCGAGCATCTCTTTTTCCCTGGGGGTTGGCTCAGTGACGTCTCGGAGGCGTACACAGAGCAGGAGGAAAGTTGCTATGCAGCACTTCCACTTTTTGTTGTCCTTTTTTGCTGTTCACCCACTCATCCCCAGGCAATGTCTCAGCCCCAGGCTGGGCATTTCCGACGGCAGCCTTAAAGGAAGAATTTTGGGGGCTTTTCTGAGCAAAACAGTAAAGTGCTGAGAAAGGCAAGTATAAGTACACAGTGTCTCTGCCTTTGCTGCTTTGTTATGAAATGAGATGTTAAAAGCACAGCAACGGTGATTGTTAGCACTGAGAGTGACCTCTTACAGGGATTTTACAGGACACAGCACCATGTCCTGTCCTGCCAGCAGCTAAATGCAACCACATTCTATCCAGCCCTGGAGCCCCAGGAGAGGGTTTTGGATTCCCCTTCCTTTGGGCTCAGCCTGTGCCCTCCTGTTTCTTTTCCCATTTCTGGGGCTGAGTGGCAATTTCTCAGCTATTCTGTGTCCTGCAAACACGTACACACACCTGAAGTCCACTGTGGCAGAGGGGCTGTCACTATCCCTGGGGCTTTGGTATCCCCCCAGGTATGACTGGCTATGGGGTCTGGCCCTACAGTGGTGTCCTGCCTGTTTGCTGATGCTGAGACTTGAATTACCTTCCAGAGGACTGTGAGTCCTCTGCTTTGCCTTCTGGCAGGTGGGATTACAACAGAGGGGTTTCCTGGGGCCCTCGTGATGAAGAGTGATTCACAACAAGAAGAGGAAATTCCCACCGGGAAATCAGTGGAAAGGACACAGATAAAAAGAGTAAGAGAAACCAAAAGTGCTTTGGACAGACTCATAGAACATCATGTCAGGCCTGGCTTGATGGGCATAGGGGTTCAGGACTTCAGGTCCCTCCTTGAAGAACCATCTTAAATGCCTTAAGTGGGAGATTTCTGCTGTTTTCCCTGACTCATCCTTCCTGCTGAAGAGGAAGGGCTTCCATGAGCTTGCAGCCTGGCCAGAGCACCAGCAGCAGATCCCCTTCTTGCCCTGGGTTTATTCTTCTGCCCCAGTCCCCAAACTGACCTTTGTCCTGTCACTCTGCTAATCAGCTCCTGAGTCAGATCTGACAGCCACTGAACTTAGAAGTCCTGAGATGAAGCACAGCCTGTCCCACACAAAGCCACAGCTTGTGGTTTATCTAACAACAATTAAAAGCAACAGGACCAAAATGAGGAAAGAGGGAGCTTCGTGGAAAAGACACCCCAGGGCTGGTCCTGTGGGTGAGGCAGTTCAGAGGCTTGGGAGAAGTGGGTTGGAGATTTAAGGGAAAATGAAACCGGCTGAGGAGAAATGAGAGTTCTGCAGAATGCTTGGATGGTGAGTGCCACAAGCACCATGTAATACCTGAGCTGCTGCACACTGGGGACTGCCAGGTGCCACAGGAGGAGCTGGTGTGGGCACAGTGTGACCTGTGGGTCATGTGGCTGACCTTAAAATATCTCCTCATGCACACACTGCAGAGAAATCCAGGCCAGGGACAGCTGGGTCTGTGTTTCCCTACCTGGGGTCCCTCGGGAAGTTTTCATGGGTGACAGAGGGGTCAGACAGTGCTGCTGCACTGTTCAGTGTGGGACTGGGGCCAGAGGGCTGGTTCTGCACAACCTGCCTCAGGACAAAAGCAGCGTGATCCTCTTCCCTTCCCAATTCCCTCATGCCTGGAGGTGGGAGCAGAGCATGGAGGAGCCGCCGGGCTCTCCTGGGCTGGTGGAGCCGGCTCTGGCTGTGTGTGCTATTATCACCTCTGTGCTAGCTGGGAGGGCAGGAAGGTGCTGCAGGGTTCACAGGAGCAGTTCCCAGCAGGTGAGGGTGAGGATTTCACCTGGGAGCTGTTGTGCTCACTGACATTTACCATCAGGCTGCTGGGGTTAACCCAGACACACTGTTCTCTGTAACTTGCTTTCTGTAGGTGGCTTTGTAGAAACACTGACAGGCAGTGAATGATTCCTGGAGTTGTCACCTGGAGCTGCTTTCTGAAAATCCCTTTGTGAAGAGGATGTGGCAGCTCCTGTGGACATGTCTGGCTCAGGGCTGTCTGGGGATGCAGCTCAGTGCTTGGCCAGCCCCAGCACGCAGTAGACACAACCTGCAGAGGCACAGAGGAACCACAAAAAGCAAGCAAAAAAACCCCAAACCCACTCCTGCCTGTGCAAACTGGAGAGAAGTGTGCTGTGGAGTGAAGCTGGCTCAGAAACCCCTCTGAAAGACAGGATTCCCAGAACAGAAGGGGATAGTGGGATCCAGCCAAGGCTTTCCAGCCTTGAAATGAAAGGGCTTTGCAGCAGGGTTTCTCTGAGCTTGGATGTCCGTGCTTGTCTCCTGCTCTTCTGCTGAGCAGGTGTAGGTGGGAAGCTGGATGAATAAGGGACTTACACTATGAATAATGCAAGGAGAAATGTGTGGCAGTGAGGGTCATGGGTCTGGGCTCTGAATATCAGAAAGCACATGATGGAGCTGGACCTTTTTCTTCTAATCTGGATATTTTTATCTGTTTCTACCTCAGTTCTTGGTGAAGCAAAAAGTCCCCCAGCTTGTGTCTGCAGGGGAGCCAGGAGGCCACTGCTGCTACTAGGAAAAGCATCATTTCATTAGTGAAGGAGTGAGAAGGTCTCTAGAGAAGCTAGAGGGAAACTGCATTTCATTTCCCTAGGAACAGGGAATTCTTGACTTCTGGGTCGCACCAGAGAGGTTTTCCCGGGGTTGGGCACGGCTGTGCATCCCCTCCTCTCCCATCCTCAGCTGGCATGCCCTTGGCTGGACTGGAGAGGTGGGGTGAATGTGTGATGGGTACAGAGTGAAGAAGGGGGGGAATTGGGGCGAGAAGCCCCCAGGGCTTGGGATGCCACAGTTCCCTGGGGTCAGGCCTCACCTACTCCCAGATTCCTATCCCTCTGGCCACAGCCAGGCTCCCACTGCCCCTTCCCTGCATCCCTCAGCACCCGGCTGGGGCGGCCGGCACAGAGGCAGGTGTTTTGCATGCTGTGCCTGGAGCAGTTGGGAAACAGGCAGCGGTGGAGCTGGGCGGCTGGTTGGACTGGTTTCCCTCTGCGCCAGGCGCTGGCACTGACGTACGAGCCCGCTCTCCAAACAGATTCTGCCCCATCCCCAGGACCTGGCTTTGCTCGGCACCGCGCTGTGAAGGATGGCTGTGCCGGAGCTGTGATCCCAGCCCAGCCTGTGGCGGCCGATGGATGGCAAAACCTCTCCGGTAAGGTGTGGGCAGTTCCCCGGCTCTGATCCCATTGGGGGGACGGGGGTGCTGCGGGGCTGGATGGACCTGCTCTCCTTGGGGTTTGCTGGAGAGCCCAGTTTCTCCTCCCTGCGCTCTGGGGTGTTGCCTTCGCAGCAGCCAGTGGGGAGAAGGAGCCAGGATGAGCTGCCTGGGGGGCTGCTGCCTCTGGCACCCCTCGGCACATGGAGGGAGGACAGTCACCAGCATCCCCAGTGTCAGTCCTGAGCTGGCAGGGGAGGTGTTGAGGCCCCCAACACCCTTCTTTGCCATGTTGAAGTGGAGTTGTGAACCAGGGGGACCAGTTGGTGCTGTCAGTGGGATGTGGTGCCGCTTGGCACCCGTGGGAGATGCACGTTCCTGAACCCTCTGGCACTTCTCACCACCACGTTGGCAGCAGCACACTGGTGGGCTCAGCCCTGCTGCTCCCCTTCCCCTGCTCTCAGGGCAGTTTTTGGGCTGGGTTGACTGGGACCTGCTCGGTCTAGGATGTGGGACTTTGCTGAGCATCCTGTCATGAGGAAAACATCCATCCTGGCTGGGCACTGGGCTCAGCCCGCCCGGGCGAGGCCGGGGGTAATTACCATGCCAAGTGCTCTTGGCTGTGCCAGCGACGTCCGGAACGTGCAAAGCCGGCAGTGATGTGGTGGATGGGGCTCAGGGGGAGGCAGGGCCAGCTGTAACACCATCCCCTTCCTGCTCCTTGGCATGGCAGGGCAGAGTGGGCTTGTGCTGGATGCTGGCTGGGTCCGAGGAGCAGCCTGACCCCAGCACTGCTCTGCAATGTGGTCTCAGCTCTGGGTGGCCCCAAAGCAAGTGGCATCACTGCATCTTGGTGGCAGCAGGGCAGAAACTGGGGTGTCTACATAGAGAGACCATTGCCCAATACTGGACATCCCCACTGGGCCACCTTGGCTTTGTCACTTGGATGAAATGGTCCGTCAGGAGTCCCAGGAGCCACCTTTGGCTCTGCCACTGTGGGAGAGTCACTTCATGTTTCCGTGCCTCTGTTTGCCCATCCATGGAATGGGCTGAGCAGCCATTACTCACCCCCTGGAACATTTTCGGACCTCTGCCCAAAGGGCTGCTCACACAGGGCGGCCTGTCCCTGACCACATCAGGCTGACTTAATTGACAATGGCTTGTCACCTGCGCTTGCAAAATGGTCCTGGCGTGCTTTGGGATTTCACTTCCCTGTGTGCTGCCCCTTTACAGCATCAGGGGCTCAGCAGCAGGGCTTTGTCCCCAGCGAGGACAATGTCTCCATTGTGTGCTGGCTGAGCTGATCTGCACAGACAGTCACAGGTGAAGGAGCCAGTTCCCTGCCTTGGCACTGGTCTGTGAGCAGCTGGGGGTGATGGCGAGGGCGAGCAGCCGAGCTTAGCAAGGGGGGATGATCACCTACTGAGGCAGCCCCTTACAGCTTATTTAAGGCAAGCTGCCTCCCCCTCCTCTTGATGCTGCAGATTTTGAGTAGCTGCCATGTCCTTCTGCTCCTCCAAGGCACGGCTGGGCTCTGGGTCCGGTTGCAACACCCAGGTGTTACCTGGCTTACACTCTCCCTCCCACTCCGAAACTGCAGGTGACTGCTGGCTGGTTTCCCTACTTCCCTCCCCATCACCCATGGATCCTGAGCCTCCAGCCCAGCCTGGATCACCTTTTCCTTGGTGGCTGTCCCCTGCTGCCATGGATTTGGGGGCCTTCCCTCTGCAGCAGGGAGATGAGCTGTGGGTCAGTGCACGTTCCAGCTCACAGTGGAGAGGGGATGGGCATCCCTGTGGTTCAGGTGCTTTGCCCAGCTCTGCTCAGGGCCTCAGAGAAGGGAGGAGGTGTGAGGTGGTGTTTACACTCCAGACAGCTTTAGCAAAGGGCTTGTGTTGCAGACAGTCCCTGTCCACTCGTTCCCCAATGCGAGGTGAGCAGAGCTGACCAGGAGTCCCTATGCCCCCAAAACCCCTCCTCACTGCCCTCTGAAATCCATCACTGCCACAGACAGGGGCTGGCTGTGCTCCCCCTCCCTGCACCTGCCTTTAACACATATTGCTCTCGGGGCTGGTGGAACGTTTGCAGAGAGGGCGTCAGGGAAAGGCTTCAAACCACAGCCGTGTGTGCGACACGGGCTCAGCTCTGCCTCTGACTTTTACTCAAAAGCCAGCAAAGGATGAGTAAAGGTTTTGTGGGCAGGAGCTGTCACTCACTCATCGGAGTTATATGCTCTTCTTAACAGAAATCTTTGTAAAACTGCTGCTATTTTCTCTCTGTTGCAGTGGTCTTACAACAGGTATGCTGATTATCTGAAGCCCGTGGCAAAAGCTTTGTCAGCTTCTCTGATAGTCCTACAAAATTAATTGGACTTTAGACTTTTGAGGAAATAAGTAGCTGAAAGTTCAGTTGTATGTAAAAGGGCACATGCTTCCTGCTGAGGAGCATTCAGAGCAGCTTGACCTATAGCATACTTCGGTGTTAATTTGATATATTTGCACACTGGAGGTGGAAGTGCAGTGGCACCCAGCATCATTGGCTCCCTGGGGAAGCTGGGCTGTGTTTTCTAGTGTGATAGAGAGGTTTGTCCTTTGGAGGATTGTAATTCTGCTGGTCTGACAAGCAAAGGGTTATGCTTGCTGCAGGGTGAGACGTGAAATATCAGATGTCTGGAGAGAGCACACAAATGCCATTGTAAAAGGGTATTTAAAAAAAAAATAATTTATACATAGACAGGAGAAATTCTTTTCCCAGGAAGGGTTCCTGGCATCCACACACTGCTTTGTTTCTGCAAATCAGCAGTTCAGGACCTGACACAGCTCTGGCTTTCACCGATTGTGTTTGCTGTCTAACAATGGGCACTGAGGGTACCCAGGGATGCCCCTCGATGTGGGCGTGTGAGAACTTCAATCCCATCCATGCGACTGCTCAGGCTCATCAGGGAAGGGCAGTGCAGGGCACTCTCCAGCCCTCCCAGCACCACAGAGCACACTGAGGGGCTCTCCTGGGCCCCCCAGCACCTTTGGGAGAAGGCAAGGCTGTAGCTTGGCCGTGCTGGGCTTGCTGAGAACCCCAGGTGTAGGGAAACCTCAGCCTGCAGGCTGAGCAGATCGAGGCTTGTTTCTCCCTGCGTGGAGGGGAAGCGGTGAGAGTGGGGTGATGCTGTGAAACAGAAAGTGCCTCTGCTCCTCCTCATGTGCCAGAGCCCAGGGAGCTTGACACGAGTGGCTCCCAAGGCCATGAGATGTTCGTGCTGCCTGTGCCAAGGGGCCCTGCAGGCAGTGGGAGGAGGTCAGTGCCCAGGGGGGTGGGTGGCCAGGCAGCCTCCCTGGAGCCTGGGATGCTGTGCCCGCTGGCTCTGTGAGTGATGAGCTCCTCGGGCACAGTCCAGGAGAGGTGTGTGTGTCCCCAGTGTGCAGATGGGGGCTGATCCAGTGCGGGAACGCGTGGCCACGCCGGGTGTGTGACTCACCATGGATAATGCCCAGGAAGTTACACCACCGCATTGCAAGCAAGGGCACAGCCGTATTTACAAAGCATGAGCCCCAGCAGCCTCACGACCTGCCCATTAGGGCTCCTGATTCCCGTGTGGCAGGAAACACGAGGGGAGAGAAAATCCAGCTGGAAGGGCGATGACGGCTCCCACCACTGCTCCTGCTCTGCCTGTGTTCCATCCTCTGCCTGTCCCAGAGCCGTGATCCAGCCTGGGTGCTGCTGCTTGCTGGATTAACAGGGAAAGGGATGTTTTCTGGGCCTGGGAAAAGATGATCTCTAGCATCTGCAGGGCCAAAAATCAGAGACAGGCTTCCAGAGGGATGTGTTAGAGCCCACCTCTGGCTGGTAAGTGATCCCTGGGAAGGGATGGCTCTACTTTTCCTGGGTGCTCTTCAGTGGGACATCAGCAGCACTACAGAATCCTATAATGGTTTGGGTTGGATGGGGCATAAAGCTCATCCAGTACCAACACCCTGCCATGGTGAGGAATACCTTCCACTAGAGCAGATTGCTCTAAGCCCCATCCATCCTACAGAGGTTCTACAAAAGGCAGAGGAAGCTGCATTTATTTTGGGATTTGTACAAAGGTCCTCTCTGAAGGAAAATGAGAGGCTCTGGCTTCTGTAGCTGATGGAGCACTTGGAAGAGTGTATCTTGAGGAAAGGAAACTGATACATATTCTTTGGCGAATTCATGGATTAGGAGTGACACAACTGCAGAGCAGCATTCCAGGGTGCAGGACGTTTCAGGGCTTGGAAAACACCGATTATTAAGTATTACTAAATAACAGCTGGAAATTACACTGTATTTTTCAAATGGCTAATTAAGGATAGATGCATAAATTGGGGCACTAGCCCTGTGGAACTGGGCCATGGCGTGACTGACCCGATGCCAAATACCCAGCTGATTGCTCCGATCACAGCGATGGGTCTGGGGAATTCATCCACCTGACGGGGAAAAGCTCCGTGGCAGCGAGGTTTTGGGCCATCCTGGATGGGATACAGCTCAGGCTCTGGTGCAGAGAGGGGCACCAGAGTGCTGACCCTCCAGGAGGTTCATGGTGCTGTGAGGAATAGCCACCAGCAGCCATAGCTGGTAGTACTGGGGGGCTCAGTGCGGTGCCAGGGGACTCAGCTCTGTGTCACCCTTGCCTTCAGAGCTGGCAGGGTGGCAGCTGGGGGACCCTCCAGTGGGCATCAGTCACTGCCAGTAACAGTGTCCTCTGCTCCCAGACCACTGCATCACCCAGCAGTGTCCCTCCCAGCCTCCATGCCTCCACGGTCAGCAGCATCTTCGGCACCCGACCTCCGCAGCCTCGAGAGAACGTCCTGGGCATCAGCTTCAAACCCTACAGCCCCGAGTCCAGCCCGGCCCCGACCCCCTGCACAGCCTGTGAGAGCACACGTAAGGATGCTGCCCAGAGGGGTCTCCATCTGCTCTGGCCCTGGTCCCACGCAGGGTGGGGAGGGATGGAGGGAAGTAGGGGTGCGTGCCTGTGCCTGCTGCTGGCACAAGCCCTGGCCACAGGCTGGTGTTTCCCTGGGGGTGTGAGGGGTGCAGGGGGCCAGGGAGGAGGACCATGACCACAGCTCAGTGCAGGGCGTGCATGGCCCTGCTTTTCCACATCTCAAGGGTCCTCTGGGAAGCCAGTGGGTAGCAGGGTCTGGGTGCCCTGGGGAGGCAGCTGCCCCCCCTGACCCTGCCTCTGCCCTGCTGCCAGGATTCTCCATGTTCAGAGCTCCCTGCATGAGCCAGCGGCGGCTTGCACTCATCTTCTGTGTCTCCGTCCTCATCGTGCTGCTCATCGCCCTCATCCTGCTGTGTGAGTGAGGGCCCAGCCTGGGATGGCTTGTGGCTCCTGGAGGGGATCTCAGAGGGGTTGGGGGCCAGCAGGGACTGGAAATACCTATGCTGGGAAGTGCCAGAGGGAAACCCCTGGAGCCAGAGGCAGCAATGCGCTCTTCCCATTCCCTGAGTGTTCCTGACACCTGGTGGAGAGACGGGAGCCCAGGAAAGGAGATCTGCTACCTGGGCTGACAGTGGTGTTTGCGGGGCTCGGGGCTGCAATGTGCTTTCCTTCTGCTGGGTTCGCTTTGCTGGGCAGCAGGGCACCCCCAGCAGCACCCCAAGTTGCCCTCCCCGGGGTAGGATCTGCCAAACAAATAGTGGTCTGTAGGTGGAATAGGCACAGACACCAGGGGATCCCTTTAATCCTAGTAACATCCAGCTGCCATTCTCCAGCTGGTGGGCTTGAAGCACTCACAGGCAGAATGAATCTTTCTGTGGGTAAAGGGAGAGGGGCTTGCAGCATCTGGGCAGCACAGGGAGGGGTTCTCAGGGTGGCCAGTCCTCCCCCAGCCCTATGTGCAGCACCCTCTCACTCTCAGCTCAAACACAGCTCATGCCTGGTGTTTGGGAGCACCCCCGTGCCTGGAACACCTCTGGATGCCCACCCAGGTGGGTCACAGCCCCTCACCCACGGCTAGCCCTGGCCTCACTGTGGGATCTGCTTGCTTCCAGTTATGTTCTGGCGGTCACAGACGGGCATTGTGTACAAGGAGCCCGCGGAGAGCTGCAAGGACAGCGCCGTGCGCTGCGACGGCATCGTCGACTGCTCCCAGCGGAGCGACGAGCTGGGCTGTGGTGAGGCACTGGGAGCTGGGGCAGTGGGAGCTGGGGGAGCCCTGGGGTGCTGGGCACCCCTGACCCTCCTGCCCCATCCCACAGTGCGCTTCACATCCGAGGAGTCCTTGCTCCACGTCTACTCCAGTGCCGAGAGCCAGTGGCTGCCGGTGTGCAGCAGCGGCTGGGATGAGTCCTTCTCCAGAAAGACCTGCCAGCAGCTGGGATTTCAGAAGTAATTCCCGAGGATGGGTTGTTCTGCTCGGGTTCTGGGGCCCCTGGCTGCTGCTCTGGCCTCCTGCCCTGCCTGTGTGCAGCATCTGCTGTGCTCTTTCTGCCAGCATTGTGCTTTTCCGCTGGAAGGTGGCATGTCCAGCGCTGCCCTGGGCATAAGGCAGGGGCCAGACCAGTGCCTGGGCATGGGGACCCTCACTGCCCCTTCTCTCTCTCCCAGTGCATCACAGACTGAATACCTTCCCCTGCGTGTCTCTGGCAAGAGCCTCACAGTGACTGATGAGCGAGAGACCATCCAGCAGAGCCTCAACAGGTACCAGGCAGTGTCACCTCCTGCCCTGCCCCTTGCCCTGGTCCTGCAGGAATGGGGCTGAGGCTGTGTCTCCCTCCTCTCTCCTGCAGCTCACAGTGTCTCACGGGAAAGTACGTCTCCCTCCGATGCACAAGTAAGGGGCTGGCTGGCACATGGCTGAGGGTGGGCAGGGAGCCTTTTCACAGGCTTGGGGATGCTTTCCCCCCTTCTCTGCACAGGGTTGGGCAAATGGGGTGTTTTCCAGCACACTTTCTGGGTAATAGTAAACTACAAAGATAGCATTCCCTCGTCCCCACTGCCCCTACGGGTGGCGCCTGCGGGTGGTGGGGATGTTGTGTGTGTCCCCCATCCCTGCTCCCCTTCTCCCTGAGCCCTCCTCTCAGCCCTGCTCTCCCTTCCAGCCTGCGGGCAGAGGATTTCTGGCCGGATCATCGGGGGAAAGGAAACCTCAGTGAACAAATGGCCGTGGCAGGTCAGCGTGCAGTACGGGCCGATCCACATCTGCGGCGGCACCATCATCGACGCGCAGTGGGTCCTCACTGCAGCCCACTGCTTCTTCATGTGAGTGCTGCTGCCAGCCCAGGGGCACTCAGCCCAGCCCCACACACCATGTCTTACCCCTTCGTGCCCCATCTCACCCCACCAGGAACAGCATGAAGATCCTGGACGACTGGAAGGTGTACGGTGGGGTGTCAGATCTGAAGCAGCCCATGGAGGGCATCCCTGTCTCCCAGGTCATCATCAACTCTAACTACAGTGATGACCACGATGACTACGACATCGCTCTCATGAAGCTCTCCAGGCCACTGACGCTCTCAGGTGAGGCCTCACAGCTCACCTGGACAGAGGACAGGGAGGGACTGAGGATGGGCAGCAGTGAAAGGCAGCTCGGGTCCCCTTGGAGCCGTACTCTGGGGTGTGTGAGGCTGCTGCCAGCTGGACCATCTAACTATGCTGTGGCCACCTTGCTTTCCCTGGCCTGTCCTGTGGCCAGGAAGGGGCTGGCACATGCAGCCATGGGTTCAGCTGTGCCACCAGCATTGTTGTTGTGGTGAGACCCTGCTGGGGAGGACAGAGAGGGTCGCCTTTCCTGCCCCCCACGCTCCTCCCTGGCTGCAGGGCTCCTGACTACTGGTGGCTGTTTTGCTCCGGGGTGACTCATCCCTCCCTCCTGGCCTGGCTTTCATCATGTCTCCCTCTAGCCCAGGTTCGCCCAGCCTGCCTCCCCATGTATGGCCAGCAATTCCAGACCGGCAGGTCCTGCTTCATCACGGGCTTTGGGAAGACCAGGGAGAACGAAGGTGAGGGACGACCCCAGCTCTCTGCAGGCATCTCCTGTCCATGAGCAGAGCTCTGCTGTGGTACTCCAGTACCATTCCCCCAGGGATAACTCTGAGCTGGGTTGCCCTCCCAGCTTGTGAGGCTTTGCAGAAATGAGACCCATGAGAAACACCACCTTCCTCCCTCGCTGCTGTGGAGGAGACCGGGGGCAGTGGGAGGATGAGGCCCCCCCTGCCCCACAGCTCTTCCTGCCTTGCAGATAACACGTCCCCAAAGCTGCGGGAGGCTGAGGTGAAGCTCATCGACTACAAGATCTGCAACAGCGACAAGGTGTACGAGGGCTACCTGACCCCACGGATGATGTGTGCTGGGTACCTGCAGGGAGGGAAGGATGCGTGCCAGGTGAGCTGAGGGCACGTGGCACACCAGGAGAGGGCTGCCTGCTTTGGGGTACCTCACAGAGGGGCATCTCCTGCCTCCCCTCCTCACTGCTCTGCCCCTCTGAGCCAGGGTGACAGCGGAGGGCCCCTGGTCTGCGAGGACGATGGTCGCTGGTATGTGGCCGGGGTGACGAGCTGGGGAACAGGATGTGGCCAGAAGAACAAGCCTGGAGTGTACACACGTGTGACAAAGCTCCTCAGCTGGATATACAGCAAAATGGAGGTGAGGTGGCAGGGCTGTGCTTGGGCAGGAAGGTCCTGGGTGCATGGAGAGGGGCTGTACCCCCCCAGCCCAGCCCCTGGCACCTCACCCTTGCTTTCCCCTCTCTCCCTTGCAGAGCGAGAATGACTAAGGGCAGGATGGACACTTGCCTGGGCTGTGCCTTTCCAGCTGGCACAGGGCACTGCCCTGGGATGCTGCCAGGGTACGATGCTACCAGCCAATCCCACACTTCTCTCTGGACTGCCTGCACAGCCAGGGACCTGTTGCTGCCCCCGAACTCTGAAAACATGGCATCTGTGAAGTGACTCTGCCCTCGCCTGGTGCTGGGGGGTGACCTGGTGGCAGCTGGACACAACACCCAGCCAGCCCCAGGGGCACACAGCCCATGCTGGCAGCTGGCCATGCTGGCTGGGGGCACCTCCTCACCCCGTGTCTGTGGCTCTCCTCCTGTAAATAGACCTGTCTGGACAGTGTCACAAGTGCTTCCTGGCAGGACTGTGGCACCCTCGGGGGCTGTGAGTGGTGCCTGTCAATGGAAGTGGGGTGCCTGTGTTGGGGGAACACTCAGATCCCAGCTGTGCCACCCTGGGGTTTGGGATGGGGCAGCTGTGTCCACACTGCCCACATCTCCAAGGGCACATTCACAGCTTTCTCACGAAGGGGAGCCCCAAGGTGCAGTTATTCCACCCTTCAGGAGGAGCAGCCACTGCTCTCATGTTTGCGGATAGATTTAAGAAGTGCCTTTTACACAGTGTTCCTCCCCGTGAGAGAAACACCTGTGTGTTTATTTTTCTGTGGCATGGATCTGGTCTGAGCCAGCGCTCCCCTCCAGGACTGCAGCCAGCCCCAGTTCCCACCCTGCTCTGGGCAGGATTTGGCAGCAGCGTGGGGCAGGTCTGCGCCCCAGGGGTGGCTGTGGGAGGTGTGACAGAAGCCAGCAGTGGCCAAAGGCCAAGCTGGAGTGTGATGCAGAGCAGCCAGCCTGCCAGGCAGTGCCCAGTGAGCCAGCCCTGGATCTCCCTGCTGTGAGCTCAGTGGCCGTGCTGGATTGCTGCCTCCTCCCTCCGGCTGCCTGGCACACAGGGATGGCACAGCCAGCCTTACCTCCCTGGCCATGCCAGAGCAGGGACACATGTCCCTCAAGGAAACAAGTGCCCGCGTGTCCTTGTGGATGCTGGGGGCACACGAGGTGCCGTGGGAGATCCCCCATGGTGAGCAGAGGCTGGCTGCTCCTCTCTCCAGCCACATGTTCAGCTGCAGAAGGGTCCTGGATTGCCTGGCCACCCTGCACTCTTCAAATAAACGTTTTAGCAGCATTCCACTTGGAGATGGCTCTTTTGAACGGACTGGAGAGGAAATGGTGAGTCTCAGTGCCAAAGTACCAAGGGATCTTTGGGGAGCGGGCAGAGGTCTGCCCACCCTGGGCATGGCCCTGGTGGGGACCCTGAGTGATGCCCCAGGGCTGCCCTGAAGTGAGTACCCATGAGTGAGCAGTGGAGTGTAGCAGTGTGTGCCCCTGTGCATCCCTCAGATGAAGGTCTGTGGAGGATTAAGCCCCCCAATACCCATCCATTCCCGAGCTGCTGCCTGGCTGTCACCATTCCTGTGGGTGCAGGAGATGGAGTGGCCCTTCCTGCCCTTCATCCTCTGGGTTACTGCTCATGGCTGGGAGAAAGGGGGTGTCTTAGATCCCTCATCTCCTGGGAGCATCCTCTGGGCTCCCAGCACTGACTGCTTCCCATGGGAAAGGTTATGGGCAGGCAGAGAGCTGTGGTTTGTGTTTGAAGTTTGGAATAGCAGGTCTAGTCCGGCTCTAGGTGTGCAGAAAGCACCTGCCTCTCCCTGGGAGTTGGGCTGCCACCTGCCTGCTGAGAGGGAGGGCTGAGTGAAATCCTTCTCTTTACTTGTGGGTTTGGGGCAGTGCTGGGTGACTGCTCCGGACCTGAACTAAAACAACGCCAGTCACTGCCTTTTGGGAAGCACTGAGTCAGCCTGACCTCAAATCCCTTTTCAGAGCAGCAGCCCAGAAATCTCCCACGGATGCAGGAGTGTCCCGTGAAGAACAGGGTGTGCAGAGCCCAGGGCACTGTTTTCACTTTATAACACGTGAAAAGGGCCTGGGCAAACCTGCTGAATTCCAAGGAGGAGTGGGAGGTTCCGGCTCCCTGCACACAGAGGCTGGACATGTTACAAAGACCACCCTGCATGTGCAGTGGTGACAACAACAGATTTTTCCATGAACAGAAGCAGCTGATCTTGAGTAAGAACAGGGGCCACACACACCTTCCTCATTTTATGTTGGTCTGGTTAAACTGGGAATTCAATGGGGTTTTAGTCACAGACCTCGATTATGTTTGTCCAGAGGCTCTCTGGGATCTTGAGGTTTCTATTGACAAGTCATAAAGTGCCCCATGGAGCAGCAGCTCATTTATTGCTGGAGAAATCGATCTTTTGAGAAAGAATAACACAAAAACTGGAACCCACTAAGAGCTGATCTTGCTGGAGCTGTGTTCTTGGGAACAGCAGTGGTAATTCCATTTCAACATGTTGGGGACCTGCTCCTCTGCTGTGGACTTCACCTCCACAGGGGTTATTCTCTTCTGAAGTAGTCCCTCACAGCAGAGCAATGCTTTCAGCCCTTAATATAAATTTAATTTATTTCTTCTAAACCTGCCATCCAGTGGTGTCTCCTCCCAGGCCCAGGGGAGTACGCTGTGTTTTCCCAAGGGCTGAATTTTTCTAAGCAGATTAGAAGTGATTAGTTTTCCTGTGAAGCCGCCTGGCCAAGGCTGCCCATGCTGTTCCCAAATGCTGCGTAGATGGAGCCTTGGACACTGCTTTGCCTCCACTCCTAGAGCACTGTCCATACCCAGGGGGAGCACAGATGTGGTGTCAGCCCAGCCCTGAGGAGCCTCCTGGGACAGACCCAGCCATCAGCTGTGGCTCCTGTAAAGCTCCTTTTCTTGCTCAGTACATCCTGATCTGGAGCATCTTCCAAGACAAGCGGTGCTCAGTATAGCCCCACATCTGGCTGGGCTGTTCCCATGTTCCTCCATGCTTTGGAAATCATAGGCCAGTGCCCCCAAGGGATATAAGTTACAAAAATACAGTCTGGCGGGCACCACGTGAATTACTGCCCATTAGTGGTGGTTTTCCCGAACTCTCCTTTTATAGCTCTTTGTTCTGCTGTGTCAAAACAGATTTGTTTATAGGGTTTCAGCGATGATGTTTCTCCACAAAAATGTTTTCCCTCTAGTTTGGGATTGGTTCCTTTCCATGGTCAGTAACATCATCACTTGGCACGGAGTCGCTGGACTTCATCGTGTGCAATATCAGTGCTGGCTGTGCTTGGCAGGGGAATGCAGGAGCTCCAGTGCAGCCACTGCCTGATCCTCCCTCCTGGAGGGATTCAGGGCACTGGGAATGACTTGGACCTGATGGAAAATGATGTTATTGGGGTACACGCAGCCTTATGGCTACACACAGCTTTAGTCACTGCTCAGTTCTACTGTGTCCCTGAGCAGTCTGAGGGCTGCATTGCCACCCAACAGGCAGTTTGCAAGCCTGGCACTACAGGGAGGGACCTTAAAATTGGAAATAAAAGCTCTGGAGAGCAAGTGGCTCCATCCCTGCTCCCAGTACACAGGGAAAAGATGCCTGCTCCAGGGTAAGGGACACAGGCTCAGATGAAATCATGCCCTGTTGAAGATACTGGCAGTGCTCCTGCTAACTCAAATAGCTAAGGAGATCAGCCCAGCCCCTTTGTTAGCATAAATCAGCATCTCCTGCCTGGCCTCCACATTACTTTTGACCCAGTTTGCCCAGAAAAGATGCTGGAGCTCAGTACAGTCTCCCCAGCAGCAAGGGCCTGGGGAGCAGATGTTTACCATTAGCGACTGACAGAGCTATGTTACTCTAAGGGGAGAAGCACAGCAGACCCTTCCCACCTTCACAGTGGAGGTCTCTATTTTACCTGAGTTTGTAGAGAGAAAAAAAAAATCCATACTGCCATTTTTTTCCGTTCTAATCCCTTTGGGCAGCATTTTGGCAATCTGCAAATAAAGAACCAAGGGACAGAGAGCACAGAGCACATCCATCTGCATCCAGCCCTGTGCCCTGGCTGTGTGGGGGATCTGTGTTGAGGGCTCTGCAGAGACCCCCCCATTCTTGCTGCAGTCCCCAAGGCATGGTCACACCTGAATGTTTTACTGTGTGCTGTGGATAATGACAGCTGAGAGGCAGATAAGGTCAGAGAAGCCCAAAATTCGATTATAATAGCTTGATCCCAGCTTCCCTCTTTGCCGGGTAACTGACAGCCTTATCATGTTATCCTTATGCATTAAAGAGACTTGATGTTGTCCAGCTCCTCAGTGTTGGTCTGTATCTTTTGACCCTTCGAATAATTGCCTTGAAATGCCAGTGCTGGTTTATTTTCTTTTTTCTGCTTTACTGGAACCTGGGAAATGGCTGTAGAATAGTCTGTGTGCCGTCACTGCCTGATTTCTATCTAAGATGCATTTGAGTTATTATGGGATGAGCCAGCTCAGTGGTGACAGCATTGCTGAGGTGTTTTTTCGAGAAAAAATGGCTCTCCAGGGCAGCAGCAGGAGCCGGACAGATATGGGTGTGCCAGTCTGGCCTGGAAGGGAGCAGTGCCCACAGCTCCTTGCAGTTGGCTACTGCCCAGCAGTGCCCCCAGCACCCTGTTCCCATTTCACATCCTATATTAAACACATATGTCCCTCCCAGTCTTGCTCCTCCCCACATTCCCAGCTGTCTGATGGGAATAAACTGGTGACTTGCCACAAAACTCCGTGACAGGGCATTCACAGCAGCCGTTTGTCCAGCCCCTCTCCTGTCAGGCAGCTGTGGCTGCTTGAACTGTGTGCTGGCTCTCGACCACCTTTGGGTAAGACCCAAAGGGTCTGGTTTTCTGCAGCTGCTAAATGCTGGTGGAGCCAGTGCAGGCAGCAGATCCTGAGCGTGCCTGAAACCAACCCAGGTGCTACCACGACTGAGCCAGGTCAGGCTGGAAGTGCCCCTGCTGCCAATCCTGGCCTCGGTGGCCCTTGAGATCTGGCTGAGTGATGTGACTGAAGCCCTGTGAATGGGGCCACCTGGCCTGGCAGCATGGCAGCTGCTTTCCCAGCTCTGCCTTCCTGCCCTTGGGAGGCAGCAGGACACAAAAGCTTCTGCTCTGTGTTTGCCAGTTCACCCGTGGGTATTTTCTGTTGGCCCCAGAGGAGCTCCAGCAGTTTGTTCCTTGCTCTCTGCTTTCCCTGTTCCCTCCATGGCAGGTGAAGAGCACAGGGCAGAGCCCTCCCCTGCTCTCCTGTGTGTGAAGGGATGTTTCAAAGCCAGGGAAGTGTTTCCCCTTCAGAGCTGCAGCCCACACACACCATGACTTTTGTAGAACCATAGAGTCACAGAATGGGTTGGGTTGGAAGGGATCTTAAAGCTCATCTCATTCCAACCCTTCTGCCATGGGCAGGGACACCTTCCACTAGCCCAGGTTGCTCCGAGCCCCATCCAACCTGACCTTGGACACTTCCAGGGATGGGGCAGCCACTCTGGGCGACCTGTGTCAGCATCTCACCACCCTCACAGCGAAAAATTTCTTCCTAATATCTAATCTAACCCTGTCCTGGCAGTGGGAAGCGATTCCCCCTTGTCCCATCCCTCTAAGCCCTTGTCCCAGATCCCTCTCCAGCTCTCCTGGAGCCCCTTCAGTCCCTGGACGGGGCTCCAAGTTCTCCGCGGACCCCCTCCTTGCCCAAGCTCCCGCATGCCGCGCTCAGAGCGGAGATGCTCCGCGCCCCCCGAGCATCCCCGTGCCCTCCTCTGGGGGGCTGCGGGAGCCGCCGAGGGCCGGTCCGTGCTGGCCGCGCCCCCGCCGCTCCCCGCGCCCCCCGCCCCGCAGGCGCCGCCCCCGCCGCGCCCGCCCCGCTCCCCTTTGTGC
>JAWWEE010000062.1:5978126-5999597 GCA_035221455.1 Xenops minutus
AGAAAACAGCGGGGGGGGGGGCCGAGAGAGAGGGTGGTCGGGGTCCCCCCCGGCAGCGCCGGGCTGCGCGGTGCGCGCTCCGGGGTCCGTGTGCCCGTGCCGGAGTGCGGTGCCGCGCCCCATCCCGCTCCCGGCACGGGGAGGCGGCCGGGACCCCCGTCCCGCTACCCCGGGGCATCGCCCCGCGCCCCGACCCGCCCGCATCCCGGCCCCGGCGGCTGCCATGGCAACGCTGGGTACCGCGGTTTCCCCTCATCCCACCGTTGCCTGGTTACCAGCCCCCCCTCCCGTGCTGGGAGGATGCCCCGGCGGAGCCCACCCGAGACCCCAGTGGTTCATGTGCAGTGGTCCCCAGGCTGGCAGGGCTCTGCAGAGCGGGGGGATGCCGGGGAGCGGGGGGATCCCGGGGAGCCGGGGGGATCCCGGGGAGCCGGGGGGATCCCTCCTCTCGCAGCCCTTGGCAGCGCTCTGGCTCCTGCTGTTCAATATTGTAGTAACACCGTGCGTAAACAGCCAAGCGCCTTATCCCGGGAAGGCGTATGGAGGAAGGGAAGAGCGTGTCTCTCGGGGTGTGTAATTAATGCTTCCGAAGAGACGGATTTTGGAGTCCATGTGGTGGAACTCGGATCTTGCAGGGATATTTCCGTGGGAGGGAAAGTGACAGGTGGTTTGTGTGGATGTGAATAAGCAGCGCGAAAGAGCAGCCTCTTGGAAGAGCCGTGTGTGGATTAGGATGAAGCACCCATTTTGGCAAAGCCCGCAGTGCTCCAGAGTGCTGTTGTGTCCTGTTGGGATTTTCAGTCCCACTGGGTGGTTTTGCTCCCAGTTTGAAACCAAGACAATCCCAGAGAATCCCAGCCAGACCGCGGTTCCAAGGCGGAGTGAGGTGGAACGTGCGAGGGAGAGATGCCAGCGTGAACTGCTGTGGCTGCCGAGCCAGTCCACCTGTTAGAGCCTTCTTGGGACCTGCTAGAGAATATCCCATCCCCGCAAGGTGGGAGGCTGGCTGTGCCTTCCTCCCATCAGCCTCATGTCTCACTCTCACCGTGGAGTTTTATCTGCCTGCTTGCAACATACCCATCCAGGTAAAACATGGTGGAGAGTCACGGCTCTGCCAGGTGTTGAGGACAACTCCCTGGCACAGCAAGGCAGCAGCTCTGTCTGGCTGTTCCCCTGTGTTTGCCTTTCGGGCTCTTTGTGTGTTTCCAAGGTGTAAAGAGGCCGCTGAGCTCCGCAGCTGTTGTGGCCCTGAGCACAGAGAAGGCACTGCTGGCAGTGGCAGAGCAAGGTGTCCTGCTCTGCCCTGCCCTGCCTGGGGGCTGTGCCCCCTGCCCATCCCTCTGTGCAGCGTGTGGTGGTGCTGGTGGGGACACTGGCCATGCTGCTGGGGACTGGTGTCAGCCTCGTGGTCACGACTGATGGTGACAGCAGAAGAGAGAACGGAGAAAATGTCTGCTCTGATGTGCTGCTGAGCGTGGCGGTGTTGTGGTACCCAGCACACACGGGAGCCTGAAACAGCTTCTCCCACACGGTGCTCAGCCAGTGTGTGCTGGTGATCCGAGATTCTCTCGCCACCAGGACCTGCCAGGTAACCCCTGCTTTGTCTCACCTGTGTGATTCCTGTGTGCTGATGCCCAGCCATGTCCCACTTAGCACACAGAGCCCAGGCTTGTTTAGCTGTTGTGGCCAAACGAGGGCTGGGTGTGGAGGGAGGATGGGATGGTCCAGGCAGGTGCATGGTGAGGTTTACAGTGCTTGGTTATCTGTTAAGCAAATAAGGAGGGATCAGGAGCAGCAGATTCCTGATTGGAGGTGGTGGTTGGTGATGTTTACTGCTTTCCGGAGCCCAGGGCTGGGTTCCCATGCCAGGCAGCCATTACCTCAGCAGTGCTTGCACTGGAGATTTGCCTCAGTGGAGGGTTGTCCTCGCTGCTTTGTGCCCGCCTCTGCTTGTTGGGGTGTTGTCATGGTGGGCCAGGGACTGTGCCAAGCCAGACGTGGCCAGGCCGCTTTGGCTGAAGCTCTTTGATGGGTTAGAACCAATTCCATGAGGCTGGAAGAAGCCCTGCCAGTGGAATGCTGGGGTACTGGTGAGGGATGCAGCACAGCATGTGCTTAGAGACACCCCAAACCCATAAAAGACAATTAGACCATAGCAAAGTCAGTTTTGTGTCTTCTGTACAGTCAGCCTCTGAATCAGCACCGGATTTGGGAAGTGCCATCCACATCGGAATGGCGAGGGCTGGAAATCTCTCCTTCTCTCTCATTTAGAAGCACGAGGCACAACAACAGGCACATTAATAGCCAGATTGATGCTGACGTGAAATGGCAGAAGAGCACATCTATGCAGAGCTGGAAATGTCCATTCACACATGCACGCTCCTAAGCGCCCCAGGCAACGGAGCACTGCTGTCACGGTCTGGGGGGCTTTGCACAGAAACCAGAGATTTTAACTAGGTCTGATCTTCAGGAGATGCCCTGAGGACTCCTGACGGAAGGCGGAGGCTGCCCGGCATTACGCTGTGATGGCTGAGATTTGACAGGGCAGATCTATGCAAAACAATGAAAAGGAAAGAGGGGACTTGAAGATCCAATGGCGTTATAAATTCACCTGCCTTGCTCTGGCGTGATTTGCTGTGCTGCAGAGAGCCGAGCCAGGCAGGAGAGGCTGGGTCTGTCCACCTGGATTTACCCCACTCCTGTCCCTCATGCAGGCTCCATGCACGCACACCCACCAACCCAGCAGCATGGGAATTGCAAGGAGGGATTATCCAGGAGGAAGAGGCTGAGGAGGAGCTGTGGCTGTGCCTTGCATGGAGGGAAATGTGTTGGCTGCATGTGTGGCAGGGCAGTGATTCACCCAGGGTGGCTCCTGCCACCCGGCACAGCGTGGGCTGGGAGTGGCAAGGGTGGCCTTGGTGCTGCCACCCAGCCCTGCCTCGTGCCCTGCCAGCTGTGCTGGGCAGAGGGAACTGAGCCCCTGCAACCCCTTTTCACAGGGCAGGCCACTCTCTGCCGTGCTGGGTTATTCCGTCAGCCCGCTCTCATCCACATCCTCCCAGAAAACAGCAAACTCCATGTGTTCCCTCACTCTGTATCCCTGCTTCCTTCCCCCTGAGCCTCTCCCAAGTTCCAGATGCCTCCTTCTCGCTGTGCAGATAGGGATGGTGGTGGGGAAAGTCTGGTTTCCCTCATAAAACAGCAGACTGAGTAGAGATGAAAGGAAGGGGAGCTCCGGACTCCACTGCCCTGCTCCTGTGCCACTCCACCTCTCTGTGTGTTAACCAGATCTCGCAGTTTTAACAGGAAAACCCCATGCTGTGGTTCAAGTCACACCACCAGTCCCCATGGTGTGCATTGAACCCCATGCTGTGGTTCAAGTCACACCACCAGTCCCCGTGGTGTGCATTGAACCCCATGCTGTGGTTCAAGTCACACCACCAGTCCCCGTGGTGTGCATGGGTACGTGGCTGCTCGGGGTGGTGACTCTAAACTTTCTGTCCCCGATGGGCAGAAAACAGGGAGATTTGGGTGGTGAGGAAGGGGCTGAGCTCAGCACTGGTGCTGCTCCTCAGGCAGCTGCTGTTTTCCTCTCCTTTGTGCCAAGGTGTAGCTGGATTCTGCAAAAGGGAAGGCAGGAGCAGGGAGAACGGCAAACCCTCGGCAATGTTTGCTCTTCTCACTTTATTTCAGCTTCAGGAAGAAGTGGGTGGGCCAGCTTGGAGCAGCCCAAAAAACCTGTGGCTGTTCGCAAAGCATATGCTTCCTTGGAGGGGAGCTGGGCTCGTTTGCACTCCAGAACGCTGTGTTTGCCTTTGGAGCAGGGACACTGCCAATCCTGGCGGTGAACTCGTGCAGAGATAAGTTTGAGCGTGCGGAAGTGTGTGAATTCTAGGAATTGAGTTAGAAAAACAAAGAACATATGTGTGCTGCGTGCCTGGCTGGGCCAAACAGTGAACTCTGCCGCGCTACGTGCGGGAAGCCAAAAGCTGAGCAGAGGGCTGGAGACGGCGTGTGTGGCTGAGCAGGGCCCAGTGCTACGTGGAGGGGCTCAGGGCAGGGTATAATGCAAAATTCCCTGAGTGGGATGCTCCAATAGCAGGCAAATAGTGGCAGAATAAACAGTAAAAATCTGATGGACGGTTTGTTTGAAAAATAAAGGTGTCGTTAATATTCTCCAAGAGCCAATTAAAATACTGTTCATGGTGTGATAGTGTGAGCTGTATCACATCTCTTGTGCACATGCAGCACCCTCATATGGGTAATGACTCTGATTTTGCGCTGGCAGACTCAGTGGAGAAGAGATAAAGGACTGGAGATAAAGGACATGGGGAAATGTGCAGCTCGAAGTTACTGTGTCACCAGCTGTGGGTTCTTTGTGTGTGTTTCTAAGACCTGGTAATTATCTCGAATGATGTATCTCAGCAAACGAGGGGGTTTGTCTGGGCTCAGGGAGCAATCCAGTGCAGCCCCACACTACACAATGGCAGTGGCAGCTGCAGGAGAGGGGGATGAAACCCCCCTGTGTTTGGATAAACACATTGCCTTTGGAATGGCAGATCGTGGAAGGGGAGGGAAGGATGGGAATTATCATGGGATGCTACTTGTTATGATGAATGAGGCAAGTTCTAGGAGTGTGCTCCCCATGTTGGCGAGGTCAGGCTGGGGGCTGCATCCTCTGTGGGTGTGATGGGAACTGGCTCCCCAGGGCAGCACTGGGGACAGGCCACAGAGCTGCTGGGGTCAGCACTGGTGGGCTCTGCTGAGCCTGCTCTGTGCCTGCCAATCCTCGGAGCATGGGGTACAAACTGGGAGAAGGGGCTCAGGCAGGGTCTGGGGGATCTTGGTGCTCTGAGGAGCCAGCCTGGGGCAGCCAAGCTGCCTCCCCCATGGCTGGCAGCTGGGCTGGGCTGGGATGGAGCTTGCATCGGAATCAGGTCAGGCTCTGGAAGGGCTGAATAGTGGCACGCTGGGATCTGCATCCGTCAGCGAGCTGAATTCCTGCTCTGCCGAGGGCCCCTTCCTTATCGGCACTAATCCAGCACAGCAGCTGCAGCAGCTCTGTAGCACTCGGTGCTATCGGTGCTGTGCAGGGCGCCTGATAAACCCCTGTCCTCTCCCGTGCCAGCAGCGAGCCCTCTCCGTGCTCCCGACCATGTATGGCCACCCAGCCCCACCGTCGGGGCACTCGGTGACTGCCTGGCACCGCAGACACAAACACAGCCCTGGGACAGGCACAGGGAGCTGCAGGGGCCAGGGAGGCAGCACCCAGCCTGTATCCACCATCCAGAGCCCATTGGAGTTAGAATCCACAATCCAGAGCCCATTGGAGCCAGGTCCTCTCCTCCTGGCATGAGGTGTCCCCTGCACGCATCCAGAGGGTCTGCAGTGCCCTGTGCCAGCTGGGAGACAGAGAGCAGCTCCCCTCCATCCCCTGCCTGTCCCCCTGGGAGCTGGAGAAGGGATGCTTGGAGCAAGTTGTTGGTACCATGAGTGCTGGCAGTGCCCTCCCTTGGCAGAGCAGCAGTCCCAGCAGCAAGGGTGCCCATCCCAAATGGGTGCAGCAGTTTGGGATGTGCACCCCTGGCCAGGATGGCAGGGAGTGTCACAGCCCAGCCACAGTGGCTGGCATCCCTGGGAGAAGGGTCTGTGCTCTGGCCAGGTGTCCCCAGGGTGTGAGGGGACAGGGAGAGGCTCAGCCATGAGCGACACTGACGTTATTTCTGGTCTCTCCTTGCTGCTGCAGGTGAGTGCAGGGAGCCTGTAGGGCAAGTATGGCTTCGAGCTCAGGTCCCACCAGGGCCACTGGCCTCATTGTAGGAGTGTGCTGTAATTGCTATGCTAATTGGGACAAATTAAAGTATGCTCTGGGTGAAGGGCACAGTATTGACCTTGATGAAGAGATCACAGCCCTGGTGCTGGCCCCATTGCCTGCAGAGCAAACTCGAGACTGCACTGAAATCTATGCCAAATGCAGAGATGGTTGAAAATACACTACAGAACGCCACAAAAAGTCTTGTCTGTCCACTCAAACACTTCCCCTCCTGCCTGGGAGCTGATGTGCCCCCATCAGGCTGGGCACAGTGGTGGCACCAGGTATTGTGGCCAGACCCTGAGCGTTCCCCAGGGCCAGCCTGGCTCCTTTTCCCATGGCATGATCTGGCCCTGCCTGCCCACACAGCCAGCCATGGGTTGTTTTTAGTACCCCCATGCCCCTGGCCCTGTCGTGGTGCCCTCCCTGAGCCATCTGGGTGCTGACAGCTGCTTCTCCCCTCTCTCACAGCAGCCATGGAGGCAGTGCTCATCTTCCTCTGCTCCCTGCTGGTGCCAGTGGCTGTGGCAGACGGTAGGTGCCAAGTGCTTCCTGCAAAAAGGCTGCAGGACCCTGGGGAACAGCCACCCCGTGAATCCAAGGGGGCTGGAGTGGGGTGTGGGGCAGCAGCCCTAAGAGTCCACTTCCCCGGTGGGGAGCCTGTGCCCGCTGGGGTCCATGGGGGGCTGCTGGGGCTCAGCCAGGGGCTCGGTCCCCTCTCACCCCTTTGTCTGCTCCTTTCCAGTGGCCACCCAGGAGAAGGAGGAGGAGGACCCCTTTAACTATGGTGAGCATGGCTGGGTGTGGGGTCGGTGTGCCATGTGGGGAGCAAAAGAGCTGCCCCATTCTCTGAACCCAGCAGGAGTGAGCCCCCTGTGTCTCCTTCCCCAGATTACCAGAGCCTGAGGATCGGGGGGCTCGTGTTTGCCGTGGTCCTGTTCACTGTTGGCATTCTCCTTATACTCAGTAAGTGGGAGCCTGGCAGATACTGGGCTGGCAGGCTGGGCAGCTGGGGCTGTTCTCGTGGTGGGGGACACTGGGAAAGGCCACTTTCCATCCCCACTTTGGCCACGCTCACGGAGTTTCTCTTCCCTTGCAGGCAGGAGGTGCAGGTGCAGTTTCAACCAGAAACCCAGGTGAGTGAGGGCAGCCTTGTGGGGAACACCTCCCTTTGAAAGCCCTCTCTACTCCAGGGCTCCTTCCCACAGCTGGGAGAGTGGTTGCACTCTCTGAGTGTCCCTTTTGGGTGCCCAAAGCTGGGGGACACTCTGTGGAGGAGTTTCTGGGTGGCAGAGGAGCTCCACATGCTCCCGAAGCACCTTCCTCAGCATGTCCCTGTGCTGTCAGACATCCCACTCCCGGGATGGGGCACAGATCCCAGCTGCTCTCACCATGCTCCTCTCCTTGCAGGGCTCCAGGGGACGAGGAGGCTCAAGCAGAGACCCTGATCACCTCAAATGGTAAGGTCACTGTCCCCTACCCACTGTGCCACTGCCCCATGTCACACCCACCTGCCTGCAGAGCTCCCAGTGTTGGGCAGGCACTGCAAACCCTCCTGCTCTTCCCTTTGCAGCAACGGGGGCACAGAAAGCAGAGAACTGAAGAGGAGCCATGCGGTGAGTCCCCGTCCAGTCTGGGTGGTGGCACCAGCATGGGAGGGACAGCTGGGGCTGTGTGTGGGGGTGACTGCAGGGCTCTGAGCAGACCAGTCTGCTGGCACTGGGCAGTT
Source organism: Xenops minutus (assembly GCA_035221455.1). Taxonomy (NCBI): domain Eukaryota; kingdom Metazoa; phylum Chordata; class Aves; order Passeriformes; family Furnariidae; genus Xenops; species Xenops minutus. Next base: position 5,985,668 of record JAWWEE010000062.1, read on the forward strand.
CTGCATGCAGGGATGGTGTGGGGACGAGCAGTGGAAGGGACCACAGTAGGAAGACCCACAGTGCTGACGAGGTCCCGGGTGTCCTCAGGAAAAGGAAGCATCTCTCCGGATTTTCCCTTGTATTACACTTTCTTTTCTTGTGCTTCTCCACTCCGAATTGGTTTTGGTTTTAGGGTGTTTAGAGAGCTGGATGGGAGTCCCTCAGGGCATCTCACTCAGAGCTCCCTGAGCTCCTGGGCTGTGCCCCTGTTTGGAGAGGGGGCAAGCCTGGAGCCCTGTGCTGGCAGTCTGTGCTGCCAGGGTATGAGACCCATGCAGGGAAAGGCATCAGAGCTGCTCCCAGCCTGACTCACTCCTCTCCTCCCCACGCAGACTCAGAGACCCGAGGACAGACGCTCGGACTGCAGATGCCCACAGCCTGCGAGGAAACTGAAATCACAGCAGCAGGTCCCTCTCAGGAGACACAAAGCTGCCGTGTCTGTGTTACCCTCTGTACTCCAGCACCGGTTCTCTGTTTCCTAACCCGACTAAACTCCACTCACCGTCCTCTCTGCCTCCCGTGGTGTGTAATGTTGCTGTGAGATGATCATTACCTCTAGGGCTAGTTGTTGCTGATGTTGTAATCGTGACTTTCTCTTCACCTTTCTCGTGCTGTGCATGTGATTGGGGCTCTGTAGGACTGGCAGGTGCTGCCCTTTGGGCTGCCCTCCAAGCCTGGGAACGGGGGCTGTGTGGGGCAGGGGGTGTGGGCTGTGGGGCAGGGACACCCAGGGACACCCCAGCCCAGAGCCAGCAGCACAGCCTACACGGTGCCAGCAGTGCTGCCAGCGGGTGTTGGTGGTTCTCCTGCTGGTGGCTTTGGGCAGGGCTTGGGGACCTGTCCTGCAGTGCCCCAGGGACCTGCCCATGGTACTGTGGACTACCCATCGCCATTTCAGCAATAACCCAAAGGCAGGTGCAGTGAGGGGCGAGTCAGGCAGAGACATCCCCTTGCTGGGAGCACTAGGGTGCTGGATTCAAGGTTGAAGGGAGCTCTCCTGTCTCACCCGCTTGGCACCCCTGGTTTTTGTCCCTGGTTAAACCTGTGGGACACTGATTTTAGAGTGAGGAAAGGCCATGGTGACAGAGAAAGCCATGAGGTTCCCAGCACGGTGACACTGTGAAAGAGGGTGGCTGCACAGCGGTGACCCTGCCAACCAGCACAAACCAGCTCCTCGCCAGCACTCTGCCCGTGGACAGAGCAGGGCTGGTTACACAGTGCGAGGGCTGAAGAGAAACAAAGATCCTGTCTGTGCTTGTCTCCAACAGGGAAGGGGCAGTGGCATTTCCCCCTGGTGCTCCCTGCCCCTCCTGCTGCCTTGTCGCTGCCTGTGCCACCCGTGTCAGTGCTGCGTGTTGTCCCGTGGCAGGTCTGTGTCACTCCCAGTGCCAGTTCTATGTCACTCCCAGTGCCAGTTCTGTGTCACTCCCAGTGCCAGTTCTATGTCACTCCCACTGCCAGCTGCTCCTTCCCCGCATGGAGCAGCAGCAGGAAGGGGTGAGCAATGCTTGGGGGTTATGCACACCTGAGCTTGCACTGTGGCAACGTGCTGAGCCCAGAGTCCATCGTCACCTTGTGTTCACTCGTGGGTCAGAGGCAAAACTGTGTTTTTTGGCCCTTCCCCAACCCTGGGATGGGGCTGGGGACTGCTGGGGACAGGGGGCATTTAGCTGTACAACAGCAGGGGTCCTGTGCTGCACTGAAACACCTCAGTGTGCCATCCCCACACTGGGAAGGAGGTCTTTCCCTCCAGGATGGTTTTGAGAGGGGTTTCTGCTGTGCCCAGCCCACTGTGGTGGCCCTGCCTGCGGGATGGGCTGTGTCCCTGTGTGCTTGGCATCCCTCGGTGGCCCCGGGAAGCTCTGTCCCATCTGTGCCAGGCAGAGGGACCTTGTCTCCAGTACTGTGCCCCTTCCCTCCCTCCTGAGAGATCTCCCAGGCAGAGCAGACCCCTCAGCCCGGCCCCTGAGTGCCAGTGGTGTGTGTGTCCCGTCGGAGTGCCTGTGCTGTCCATAGTGTGCCGTCGGTGTTAACACGAAACAAAGAGACCCCTGTGGTGTGTAAAATGGCCAAACCCTGACTGTTGTAAAATAAACTGAGCTATTGTGTTTCCTTTTAAATAGGCGAGTGTGCTGCTGTGCTGGAGGGCTGGTGTGTTCTGTGCTGTGACCTAAGGGGAAAGGAATAAAATATCATTTCTATCGGTGCCTGGCTGCATCATCTCGAGGGCCGTGGCATTCCCAGGGCTGGGCAAGGCGCCGGCAGCTCCCACGCTGTCCCGTGGGGAGGGAGAGGAGCAGGGGCAGCTCCCTGGGCAGCACAGATGGAGCTTTGTGCAGCCCGAGCCCCCTCCCTGCACACTGCCTCCTGCAGCCAGGAGCATCTCAACAAAGAGCCACAGCCTGTGTGAAGGGAGCGTGGGGATTTGGGCACAGAGGCTCCTTGTCCCTCAGCTTTTTGGGCGCTGCTGTGTTGGGCTACTGCCACGCCAGTGCAGGGGATGCTGAGGTCTGCCAGGGTGCCATGGCAGCAGTGCCACCCTGGTGGCCCTACAAAGCACCTTCCAGGGCTTGGCTTCACTCCGTGGCGCCAGAGCTGGGCTGCCGTGGGCTCTGAGTGCCCACACTCCTTGGCCATGCCAAGGGGTTCCTCCTTTGGGGCTGGCTCACCCCTGGCCAAGCCGGCACTAATCAGCTTGGGCGCGTGACTCCTGCTCGCTGATGGTGAGATTGGAGCAAACTGGATTGCACAGCCCTCCTGGCATCTGGCCTTGCTGGGACCAGGGCTGGCACCACCCCGGGGGGCACAGCATCCTGGTACCACACTGCCAGCAGGGATGCAGCACGGACATTGCAGTGCCAGGGGGCTGCAGGGCCCCAAGGATGGGTCGATGCTGGGCTGGGAGGTGCTGTGGGACACCCACAGTGCCAAGCTGGGAGGGCAGGGTGTGCTGTCTGCTTCTCTCTAGCAAAAGGCAGTCTCAGCCTGTATCCCAGCCAGTCCCTCGGGATTGCCACCACTGCAGGAGGTGAAACCCAGTTGGGCTGATGCTGGGAAAGTGAGGGAGGGCTGGGACAGGGACACCCATGGCTTGGGGTGCCCAGCCCTCTGCGCTGGCTGGTACAGTGGATGCTGCCCTGCCCTCCCCTCCTTCCCAAAGGCGGGAGGGAGAGAGCCCTGTGCCTGCCCTCGTGACTGCGATAAACATTACACCGAGGCCCATTAATGTTTAATGAGGTTTGTCTCCCAATTAATGCGCTTTCCTGTGGGTGCCCCACTCCCAGAGCGACGCGCCCGCTGGACAACACGCCGAGGCGATGGGTGATGGTAAGGGCAGGCACCTTCACAGGGGCATCTCCAGCTGAGGAGCAGGGCTGGTCCCTCCTGCCATGCAGCCTGCACGGGGGAAACTCTTACAGAGGATTTTGGGAGAGATGTGGGGATGGATCCTCAGAGCTCCACAGCCCGCTGGCGCATCGGTGCCAGCTGGTGTTTGGCTTCTTGGGGTGATTTCTCCTTCCAAGCAGCTCCTGGCAGAGGGATGTGCAGTCAGGTAAGGTGGCTGGAGCGGTGTGAGATGGATGAGCCTGCTGGTGTGGAGGGAGGTTGCTGGGATGCACCCTGGTGTGGGGTGTGAGCCTGAAGGGTTGTTCAGTCCTGTGTGCCAAGGGAGCAGAGCCACGGAGTCCTGCGGGCAGCAGTGCTTTCTGAGGACAGTGAAGCCAAGTCCATCTGCAGCTTCACCTGGAGCCTGGAAACTCCTTGTGCATCCTGTGAATGCAGCCTGCAGGTGCATCCCACGAATTTACCACAGACGTTAAACTTCCTGGGGTGAAACACAGGAGTTTGGGAAATGTTTACTGGCTGGGCTGGATAGATACTAAGGAAGTCACAGTGCTCTCCCTTGCAGTCCTCATTCCTCATCTCTCCCACCTCGGTGCCATGAGCCCAGTGCCCAGGACCTGGCTCTCACTGGGATTTCTCCTCTTTTCCAGCACAAGTGCCCGATCAGGGCATGGACAGGTTCAGCTACGGTGAGTGTGTGCCCCAGGCAAGGGGACAGGCAGCCCCCTCCCCACACTGCCGTGGGCTCTGCACTGTGGGCTCAGCCCCACGCCCTGACTGGGCTGACACCCCTTGGCTCTCATCCTCCCCAGACTATGAGACCATCCGCAACGGGGGGCTGATCTTCGCCGTCGTGGCTTTTGTGGTCGGGCTCCTCATCATCCTCAGTAAGTGCCTCTGTGGGCTGGGCATCCCCTCAGCTCCATTCCCTGCACATGCCCCTTGCTTTGCTCGCCCCCCTCCTCTGCTGGGTGTGGGGCTGGGGTCACCAGCACTGCCCCACAGCACCAGGGGTGGGCACAGCCTGCCCTCGGGGCTGCCTGGGAACTTTCCATCCAGGCACGCTCCCAACACAGAGCGAGTTGGGAAGGAGACCACGTAAATATTTAGTGTTTCCCTGCCAGCACCAAGGCTTCAGAGGGAAGGTCACTCATTAAAAATAGCAGAGAAAACTGACATTTCCAGAACAAGAAACTGGTGTTCCCAGAGCCTTAGGACCTTGGCAGCTCCCAGAGTGACCCAAGGGCACCCTGTGACCCTACCTGGGTGTTCTGGCACTGCTCCACACCCGCACTGCTCCGTGGGGCTGCGGTGGCTGCAGCATCCTGACTGGTGCAGGGACAGTGCCCAGTAATTTTAGGGAGAAAAATATGAAAACCAAACAGCACTTGCAATTGTGGGACAGCTTAGAAGACAGACAGGCAGACACCCAGGCAGGTGTTTGTGACTGGGCAGTGCCAGGGGTTGCAGGGGTGAGGTGGGGCAGGTGGGAGGCTCAGCCCCAGTGACCTCGGTTGCTCCTCTTGCCCCCAGGCCAGCGGTTCCACTGCGGAGGGAAGAAGAAGCCAAGGTGGGTATTGCACAATTTTCAGGTAGCCTCATCTCTCCTCTTTGCTCTGGTTCTGAAAGGAAGGGTCTTGCCTTGCACTCCCCCTGCCGTCTCAGCGGCGCTGTCCCCTGTAACACATCTCCCCTTGCTTTTTGCTCCACAGGCAAGGGAACGAGGAGAACCTGTAGGTGCAGGTAGGCTGCAGGAGGAGGCTCCAGCTGGCAGCCAGGCTCCCTCTGCAGGGAGCGATGCTTCGGGGTACCTGACCTTCAGGAAAGTACCTTCAGGGGGTTTGTCTTGGAGGGGGAGAGGGGCTGGGACATGTAACCCTCCGTCTCTCTGGTTTCAGAGCTGCCGTGCCACCATGGAGGAAGAATTCCATCCAAAGCCCACGCATCCTTGCCAGGGGCCACCCCTTCCACCGCTCCAGTGGATCCATTACCCTGCAAGGCCAAAACGCAAATTACCCCCGTGCTTCTCCCTCTCTTAGACCCAGCAAGAGTTTCTTGGCTAATAAAGTTCAAGCTCAGAAAGGTCGAACTCTGTACCCAAAGGCATTTGAATCGCCCACTCTCCTGGCCCAGCGCCAAGCAACTTTTCTGCCCTGCAGGCATCTTCCATGCCAGACCCAGGAAAGGTTCCTGCTGGCCCCTCCGCACCCCGCGGCATGGAACAGCCAGCTGGCTCCACCCTGGGTTTGCTCCAGAGGTTTCTTCTCCAGGCTGCAGATTCCTGGGTCCTGCGGCACACAGCCTTCCCTTGGGATGCACAGGCAGGGGCTGGCAGCAGTGGGCACGTGTGGGGCTGTTTGGGTGCTTGTGTCTGGCTAGGGCAGAGTTCATTCTCCCCATTTCAGCCCTCATGGTGCTGGGCTGCGTGTTGGGAGCTGGGAAGGTGTTGATAACACACCTTTGGGCTCCTGCTGCTCCCACAGCATCAGTGGTGTCTCTCCGACATCTGCCCCACCAGCAGGCTGGGAGTGGGCAGGATCCTGGGAGGGGACATCACCAGGACAGCCTCAAACTGACCAAAGGGATGCTCCAACCCATGTGATGTCTGTTCAGGTATAAAAGGTAAGGGGAAAGAAACAATGGGGAACAATCGTGATTTATGACTTTTGCCTCTCGGCATGACCTCTGCTTTCAGGGACATTGCCTGTGGATGGGGAGTAGAGAATATGATCTTTTGGTCCCTTGCCTTGCCTTGCCTTGCCTTGCCTTGCCTTCCCTTCCCTTCCCTTCCCTTCCCTCACAACCCTTTGCTTTCGATTTCTTAACTGCTTTTATCTTGACTCACGAGTTTGGGGGATTTCCCCTCTTTTTTTCTCCCTCCCTGTCCTGCTGAGGAGGGGAGTGATGGAGTGGTTCAATGGGCAACTGGGGTTCAGCCAAGGTCAGCCCACCAGGGCATTGCAGAGCTTGATCCAGGCATCCTTCTTGGTCAGGAACAGGGCTGGGATGGAGCATGGAGTTTTGTGAGAGCTCATGGCCTTTCTCAGATTTGGATATGGAGACAAATGCCACTTTCGAAAAGAAAGGAAAGGGAAATAAAAAAGGCAAAACTCTCCTGCAATTGTGTGGTGAGTGAGGAGGGAGTTCTGCTCTGTGTGCATGAGCTGGACCAACACAGACCCCTAGTGACCAGAGGGCAGGGATGCCTGTCCCCCACCACAGCCCCCCACACTGCCCCCAGCACCTTTGCACCTTCCCCTGTAGTCCTGGAGGCCGGAGGTGCCTTGGGTCACCCCAAAAAAAGCAGAGAAAGAGGGATTCAGGGACAGATGCAGCGAGGAAGTCGCTCTCACCCCCGGCATTCCAGTGGTGCTTGGTCAGGGAACACTTTGGGTGAGAAACACTAAGTTTCCCACTCACCTGAAGACACTGCAGGGGCTCAGGTGTGTGAGGTGCTGCCTTCTGGAAGCCAAACCATCCCAGTGGTTCTGGGATGGAGAAACTGGCTCCCAGGGTCCATTTGGGCTTTGATATAGGTCAGACATTGACAGAAGAATAGGATTAGCTGGGGGAAGGTTATTAGGCAAAATCCGTTCAATTTGTCTAATCTGAGATGCTTATTTAACACAGTAAGGAGATTATTTTGGAATATAATTTTGACTTGACACTGACCCACTGATAAAGAGTCGCAGCTCAACAGGGACCGGAGTCCTTCAGCTGAGGGAGAAAATGGTTAATGCTTGAACTTGATGACCTTAAAGGTGTTTTCCGATCTGAATAATTCTGTGGTTCTGTGGAAAGTGCCTGTTTAACAGCACAGAAGGGTTTGGTCACAGCAGAACTGCCTTGCCCACTCCCTGCTGTGACCCCCAGTCCTTGCCGAGTGCAGTGGGGTTGTGTCCCCCAAAAGCAGGAGCCAAAGGGCCCCAGCAGGCAGGAAGGCAGCAGGGTGTGAAATAACCCATCCTCAGCAGGGTCTCACACCGCTGAGCCCCCTGCCTTCCCCGGTGCCCGAGCATGCCAGGGCACAGGGCACAGCCGTGCCCTTCAGCCCCCCGTGGAGCCCCACAGATGGAGCCCCCATGGCTCGGGGGCAGGGGATTACGGGGAGTGAAAAGCCGTGTCTGGCTGCCCATGCGGGATCTCTGTCTCGGCACCAGATGGCATTAATAGCATTATTCTGCACGGCTTGTGGACACCCACATGTGTCTGCACCTGCACAGCCCCTCGCACCCCTGGCTGGGCTGGGGACACTCAGAGGGGGGCAGTGGCAGAGCAGGACATGCTCCAGCACCTGAACACTTGCACTGGGTGTCACATTTGGAGGGCAGGCTCTTGTAAGAGCTAAACTGTGAGCAGCCCAGCAGTGTGCTCCTCCAGGATGGAGCCAGGGAATCTGGGAGGCAGGAACAGAGAAAAGGCATGAGAAAATCATATGATGCACAGTAAATGTGGCTTCCCTGTGACAGGGCAGAGGGGTTGCCAGCAGCCCCTGCTCTCCATGCGTTCAACAGTCCTTTGCTTTGGATGTTGAGCCCAGGAGCTATGGGAGAGGGAAAAGGCAACCCTGAGAGAACCACGGGAAAAGGCAACCCTGTCTCCTTCCTCCTTCCACTGCCCCAGGGAGAGGGTCCTGCTCTCCCCAGGGACTGGGCAAGGTGAGTCGTTGCCCCCATTGGAGGGTGTCCTAAGGGACAAGCTCCAGCCCCTCAGCCCTTTCCTTGTGCCCACGGGTCCCCTGGGAGCTGCAGCCTCAGTGAGGAGGTGTTTGCCTTCTCCTCTGAACCAGGCAATCTCAGAGGATTTCTCTCACAGTCCCTTGAGCCATTAATCTTCTCAAAGTAAATCTTTTCTGCGGCACAAAGGGGATTGGGTAAATAATACAGTGGACAACTGGAGTGCCCTTTTCCTCTGGGAAGACTTCCAGATCCAAACAGCTTCCCCTTGGCACTGGCTATTCCCTGTTTGCTTTGCTGGTCTGTGGATGGACAGGTATGAGGGAGAGGGGCTCTGGCCAGCTGTGGCTCCGCCTGTTTTTCTTCATCCACATCAGAATGTGAGGAGATGAGGCAGCGGGGCAGGAACCAGAGGAGCAGCAGCCAGGGAGGAGCCTGCCAGCACCGCTCCATGATGCCAGGGGCGCATTTGGCCCGTGAGGAAACGAGAATGCAAAATGTCTCCTCATTAGTTTAAAGAGGAGAGAAGCAAATGGTGACTGAGGGAGCCAAAGAGGAACACTTGAGAGGGGAGAGATGGGCCGGGCTGGCGGGGAGCCAGACACGCGCCTCGTCCTCCCTTTGTTCTGCTCCCGAAAAGGCAGCGCATCCATCAACAGCAGCTCCTCTGCCAAAACAGCAGCGCTCCACAGCCTGAAATTATCCTCCAGCCCGAGTAAATGACATTTCAGCCTTCATTTCCCACTGCCCCAAAGCAGTGGTTATTAGGGAGTAACTGCTCACACAAAGGTGGCCGGGGGCCCCAGAGCCGAGCCCATGGAGCAGCCTGGTGGCAGTGATGATGTGGGGATGAAGCCCAGGGATGGGTGGACTGGCTTCTGCCAGTGGGATTCACAGTGGGATGTAGCTGGAAGCAAAGGAGAGTCCTCATGAGCCCAGTCCCTGATTCTCAGGACTGTGCCTCAGAATCACAGAATCGTTTAGGTTGGAAAAAAAATAAAATCATCTCTAAAATCATCAAGGTCTATTAATTAACGCTACCAAGGCCACCACTAAACCATGTCCCCAGGGTCACATCTGTACACATCTGTCTTTTAAATCCCTGTCTTAAATCTCTCCAGGGCTGGTGTCTCTACCACTGCCCTGGGCAGCCTGTTTAGCTCCTGGGGTTCACCAAAACTGTGCAAAACCCCTGGAGATGGCGAAGACAGGGACCCGTCTCCCCTCCCTGCGCGGGGCTCCCCTCGGCTAAGACCCACTGCCCCGGTCCCCGCTCCGCAGCGGAGCGCGGCGACACTAGAGGGAACCAAATCCCAGCTTCTTGCCGGGAAAGCGGCTTTTCCCTGGGCAGCGGAGCATCCTGGCTGTCCGGCAGGAATCCCGGCTCCGGGAACGGGGACCAGCAGCTCTTCGCAGGCAACAGAACCACAGGTTGGGCTGGGTTGGAAGGGACCCTACAGATCACCTCGTTCCATGCCCCTGCCATGGAGAGGGACACCTTCCACTAGACCAAATTGCTCCAGAGCTCCGTCCAGCCCGACCTTGAACGCTTCCAGGGATGGGGCAGCCACAGCTGCCTCACCACCCTCACAGGGAAGAACTCCCTCCCAACATCTAATCTGAATCTCCCTTCTTGTAGTTTAAAACTGTTTCCCTTTTCCTGGCACCATCTACCCTCTATCACAAGCTGTGTTCCCTTATGGAAACGCAGCCGTTCCTGTAGTGTAAAACACAAGGGGCTCAAGGGGGATCTCGTTTTGGGGTACATTGACCTGCTGGCACCTGCTTGTCCAGGGATTTGCAAGTCCTTTATTGGGGCACAAGCCCCTTGCCACCTTTGGGGTATTTATTCTCCCACTACCCCACGCAGCAGCTGCTTGATCCCCCCTGCCACTGGGGAAACTGAGGCACAGACAAGCTGGGGGACCTTCCCCCCTCAGCCCTGCCCCAGACAGCACCCACCCAGGGCCAGCCTTGGGGTGAAGGGTAGCTGGAAAAGGGGAAAAGGCCGGGATCTGGAACAGGTGTTTCTCATTGAATCATACCCGGGCATGCCCAGCCGCTTCCCACCCAGGTGTGCCAAATGATCAGCCCAGCTGAAACCCATCCTGCAATCACCCCCACAGCGTCTTCCGCCATGTTACTGGTGGGACTGGGCTGGCAGAGGGTGGCTGTGCCCACGGGTTTTTGTCCCCGTGGGATGCGGGTCCCCTGCGAGGGGTCACGGCAGGCTGGCTCTGCTCGCCGGAGAGGTGCTGCGAGGGTAAGTTGGTGAAGCGTGGGAAGTGCTTTGTGGAAATCGGCTCGCTGCAGATAAGTAGCCCTGTTGTTTTAATGACTGCTTCCTGCAGGGATTTGTCTGGGAGGGCGGCTCAGGGCACGGGGCTGGGCACCGGCTGGACGTGGGGTGTGTTCTGGCCGGAGGGGTGATGGACATATAGCATTGTGTGAGTCCCTCTGCAGCATCTCTGCCCTGCACAGGGCACAGCTGGGGCTGGGGGTGACCGCAGGAGCCGTGGGGGGTGCTGTGGGGACCTTTGTCTTGGCTGGTTTTCCCCGTGCCCCTCTGTGTGACTGCATGGAGGGTGGGCTTTTTGCACATTAGCGGATGAACTATCCTTAGGATAAAGGACCTGATGTGGCTAAGGGGGTCTGTGAGCACAGGGTACTGCTGTGATCCCCAGAGCTCTGGGGGAGCCTGGAGCTGAGTATGAATGCTGCCCAGAGGCAGGACAAATGCCAAGGAGGGGGATGGCTGTTTGAGAGGGGCTGTGGGCTGCCCTGTGCTGTCAGGAGAGGCAGCAGCACATCCTCTGTGGGCAAGACCCTGCTGTATGTGCTTTGCGGTGAAGCACAGAGGGTCCCTCCTCCCCCTGGCGCCTGTTGGGGCTCAGAGCTGTGCGTGGGCATGTTGTTGCTATAATTTCTCCTGTGTCTCGTGCAGAGTTTGGGCCAGGGAAATAATTCCTTACTATGAGCTCCACCTTTTAGCTGTGCAGCTGGGCTGGCTGCTGGCTCTGGCAGGCTGCTCGCTGCCTGTTAGCAGGTCAGTGGCTATAGGGAGTGTGAGATGGGCTTTTACCCGTGTGTCAGTGCTGGCCTGGCTTCCTGCGAGCTGCCTGTGCTGCCAAAGCGCAGGTCAGCGCTGTCCCAATAATTACCATGGAGATTTCCAGCCCTGCCTCGTCACAGCGTGTGAAGCACATGATTATGTTATGGATGTTAGCAGGACACCAGCTTTCCGGGCTCGTGCAAAAGGCTCTGCACAAGTTCTTCCTGTGTGCATCCAAACGCAGAGCTGCAGGAAGGCTGATGTCCCCAAACGGTGGCTGCTGGGCAGGAGCTGAGCCCCAGGTGTGGGCTGGCAGGAGCTGTGGGAGCTCTGGCTGCCTGCCTGCTGCTGCCAGCCCGGCACGTGTGCCAGGCTCAGCGGGCTGGCAAAGGGCCTGGGCTGAGCAAATGGGATGGACATGCATGGCACAGGCGGCTCAAGGACTCACCATGGTGACCCAGGCCAAGTGCTCACCCGGCCAGCCTCAAGTTTTGTCCCCTCTGGTGCTGCTTCCTGCCTTGCCAGCAGCTCGTGTCCTGGAGGAAGGAGCCCTTGGCAGGGGGAGGTCAGCGCGTTTGGCAGAGGCTGATTCTCTGAGCGAGGGATGATGAGGGAACTCACGGGAGATGCTGAGCAGCCAAGGGAGCTAAAAATGAACCGGTGAGCGGCATTTACTCCCCCTGCTCACATGCCTCACACAGATATCTGTGGGGCCCCGTGGGTGCTGTGCCAGCGAGTGCCCTGCCAGCCCACGCACCCCCGTTTCATTCACTCCTGACTGTGGGAGGGTACAAATCACACCTGAGTCCGACGCAGCGTGTGATGGTTTGCAAAGTGCTGTAGGGGGTTCTGCGGCTCGCTGTTAGCAGGCTGGGCTGTGCTGCCATCCTGCAGCAGCTGCTGGGGAGGGAAGGGGGCAGATGCCTGGCATGTGGCTGGGGCTCCCCAGAGCCCGGGGTTTGCTTGTTGCCTGGGCATGGGCTTGCATACCAATTTCCCCTCGAAGTATCAGCGAACATCTGTATGGTGATGTAGGTGGCGATTGAAATGCACCTCGATTCCTGGAGGGATGCGTGGGCAGCCGGGTGTGCATCAGCTGCTGCCTCATCGCCTCCCGGGATGCTGAGGGCATGGCCAGGGGTACGAGTGAGCCGGCAGCGTGGGGCTGGGGAGCAGCATGTGCCCACGTGGGAGTGCTGTGTGCTGGGGACACCCATGCACGGTGACAGAGATGCTGAGGTGGCCTGGGAGGGGGTGGTGACGGCTCTACTGAGCCTGGCAGCACTGAGGAAGAGGAAGCACATCCTTGGAGAGGAGGAGGAGGAGGGATGGCTGTGGTCTGTCAGACCCGCACAGCATGGGCACCGTGTTTCCTCCCAGCTCTGGTGCTGGCACTGAAGTCTGGGCAGAGGTTGGGTGACAGCAGCCTCGCTGTGCTCGTCCCTAAAGTGACAATGCCTCTGGTGTGGATGGCCTGGAAGAGGGAGGGGACACGAGGTGTGTGTGCAGGACGCTGAGCCCTGGCAGCTTCTCTGTGCCCTTTGGCTACATCTCCTCCTCTGAAAGGGGAATTGCTTGCCCACAATGTGCAGGTACCCCCTTGGTGAGCATCCTGGCTCTTCAGGGCACTCCTAGGAGGGAAGCCTTGCAGTAATTCCATGAGAGCTGAAAATGGCCAAGGGGCTGTTGTTTTCTCAATTTCCGTGACGATAGTTGGGTTTTCAATTAAATCTAAACAGCGCTTTTTAAAAAATCTGAACGTAATGTTTTTCCTACTGGTTGTTTTGTTTGAAATCTGAATGCTTTAATCTTTCTTTCTGTTTATTTTCCAACAAATTGGGCTTAGAAAGGCTGTTTTGGAAAGCAAAGAAAACCTGCTATAATCACTTCAAGAAAAGACATTCTGAATGCTCTAGCGGTCCAGACAAATTGGCTTTGGTGTGGCTAAGTCTTGGGGAGTACAAGCCTCAGCTTGAGCTAAGCCTTGGATAAATACACCCCAAAGTAAAGCATTAGCTGGTATTTGTTTGTTATGTGCTGGCTGGAGGGATGAATGTGTAATGAATCTGCTGGGCCCCATCTTGCTTGTGTCCCCTGTCACTGGAGCAGCACGGGCTGCTGAAACCCTGACTCCCCATCCCTGCAAGTGTCCAAGGGCAGGCTGGACGGGGTTGTGGAGCAACTTGGCATAGTGGAAGGATTCCCTGCCCGTATCAGGGCGGTTGAACGAGATGCTCTGTAAGGTCTCTTCCAACCCAAGCCATTCTGTGATTTCTGTGCCCCGCGATGCTGGGAGGCGTGCGGGAGGCTGTGGCAGCAGCAGAACTGCCAGCTGCGAATCCCGGGTGGCCCGGCCGTGCTGCCGCACCCCCAGCCCCGAGGCCAGGACCCGGCTCAGCCGGGAAAAAGCGCCGCGGTGCCGCTTTGCGGGGATAGGGGACCCTGAGCCGCGCTCCATCCTCCCGGGACCGCCGCTGGTCGCACGGGGGGCGAGCGCAGCTTGGAGGCGGCTGGTGGGGGACCAGGGGGGTCTGTGAGCCCTTGAGCGCCCCGAGGAGGGGGAGGAGGAGGAGGAGGAAGGGGCTCGGGCAGCGGGGGCCGCGGCCGCCCCCAGCCCAGCGCGGGGCGGGCGCGGGCTGAGCCCGGCCCACGGGCGGGAGCGGAGCGGGGCGGAGCGGGAGCGGCGCTGGGCACCTCAGCCGGGCTGGCAGCGGCGGCAGGAGCGCGGCACGCAGGGGCACCGCACCTCCGCAATTGCGCCGCAGCCCGGGGCCAGAGCTGCTCTGTATGGCATGTGGCTGGTAACTTTTCTCCTGC
>JAWWEE010000062.1:5999690-6139376 GCA_035221455.1 Xenops minutus
AGGGCTCTCGGTGCGCCCTCCCGGGGGTCCCGGAGCTCTCGGTGCGCCCTGCCAGGCTCTCGGTGCGCCCTCCCCGTGCTCTTGATGCGCCTTCGTGGGCTCTCGGAGCGCCTTCCCGGAGGTCCCAGGGGTCTGGGTGAGCCCTGCCGGGCTCTCGGAGCGCCTTCCCCGGGGTCCCAGGGGTCTGGGTGAGCCCTGCCGGGCTCTCGGTGCGCCTTCCCCGGGGTCCCTGGGGCTCTTGATGCGCCTTGCCGGGCTCTCGGTGCGCCCTCTCGGTGCGCTCTGCCGGAGCGCTCGCCCCGGACGGTGCGCGGAGCGGGGCCGGTCGGTGCCGGAGCATCCCGGAGCGGCTCCCGGAGCATCCCGGAGCGGTTCCCGGAGCAGGGACACGGCACCGACGGGCGCAGCATCCTCCGGCAGGACCGAGCGCTCCGCGTCCCCGCTCCCGGCGCTACTCAAGTCCGATCCCGTCAGCAGGCGAAATCCAAGCGATGCCTTAAAATTCGCATCCTTCCCTCTAGGAATGCTGTGTGAAGTGTAACCCAGAGACTTGACATCAATCAGATTGTAGATAAATCATATATATATAGGGAGGGAGAGAATCATGAAGCAAGCGTGTCAAGGAGACACACACTGAAAGATTACGGATTAATTTAAAGTTGGGCATTAAGTGAATGCTGCCCACATCCAGCGAGGTGATACTCGAACCGAGTCTCTGCTAGAGATGCAATTAAAGAGAGGCAGAAGCTGCGCGTAGCATGGGCAGTTAAATCCCACTGCGTTTGTTATAACAATCGATCCATGTTACATAAAGGAATTGCCCATTTCCGGATCTGTGGGAATTTTTAATTATGTTTCTATAATAAATTACCTCTTTGCCCATGACCCGACCTGCGGATGCAGTGCTGGAAGCGCCCACCTCTTGGAAAATTGTCTGCTCAGAGGATGTAAAATGACATTTGCCCTAATTATCTTCTCTGACATTTGAGAACAGCGAGGGGGAAATTTTAGGAAATGAGGAAAGTGAAAGAAAGGGGATGGAGCTGCTTTCTTGCATGAGACCTTTCTTGCTGCCCGTTACATTCCCCTTTTAGCTGAACGTTAATCCAATGAAAAATATTTGCAGAGGTTTAATAGGGCACCCTGTCCAGTTGTGTGGTGTTGATCAATTATTCCATCAATTATTAATTATGGAATAGCTGCTTTATTCAAACTGGGGTAAAGCTGCTTTTGGGAGCTTTACCCAAAATCGCTATTGTGCTTCGGATCTGCTGAGCTGAACGTGCCAGCGTCTGCTTTGCTTACATTTGCGTTTTTTTATGGAGCTAAAAGGGAAAAACAAACCTGAAAACAAATAACTGTCGAGGATGCTACGCTTTCTTTCGACCCCCAATAGTCAAAATAATAAAAAGCTGGCTTATTGCTTTTTGCATCTTTTCAGCCCCAGCTTCTTGGAAGAGGGATCTCTTCCCACAGAGCTATCTCTTCGGAGAAGAGCAAATTAAAAGCCTCCATTAGCACAACTCCTTATGGCCTCGTTTTACATTTTATTTCTTAAAAAAAAAAAGAGATCTTCAGTGTTGAACAGTCCTGGTGATGCAAAGTGTTAACGTGAAGTGGTTCCAAAGAGAGGACAGCAATACAATGGAAGTTTCATTAGAATAATAGGATAAAAAAATGAATTGCTTAATGCATGATAAACCTTTCAGATACTTAATATTTCTGGGCATCGAAGCACATCCTTTTAACGTGCTCCTGCTGTAGAACAAGAGCTCAAGTAGAAACCGAAAGCAGATAAACATTTGATCCAAGGGACCCCTGAAGTTTAGAAATCCCTCGATGGGCTGTAGCTGCTTATTTCTCTTCCCTGCTTATAAAATAAGCAGAAATAGGTGGTTGGCAAGCAGGGAGTTGAGCAGCAAGATGGTCTGGCAGTGTGAGGGAGAGCAGCCAGGCAGAGGGGAGGCGAGTGGCATGATGAAGAACACACTGGTCAAAATGAGAGGCTTGGAGCTGTGTGATCTTGCTGGATGGCTCTGCCGCCTGATTTATATTGGCATTATATTTACATGATGTTCCCGTGTTGGGCGCAGTGAACGGTGCAGCTCGAGCTTTCTAATCTCTCCCATCTCGGCCCCCCAGTGTGGCACAGTGCTCGTTTGTCTCTGAAATGAAACATGGAAACCTCATTAAATGCACGGAGGAGAACCCTGCAGTGCTCAACTCCTCGCCGTGCCCGGCGCTTGTTTATCCTGCCAAAATTTCCCCAGCACCAGGAGCCATCGTGGCGGCTCGCCCAGAGCCCTTACCTGTGCCTGGTGTGGGCTCTGGGCTTGCTCTTGCCTTTGGATGGGAAATGGATATAGGCAACCCTGGTATCCCTGGGTGTTTGTTCTCTGGAGGAATAGGCTGTGCCTCGTGCGAGGGACGAGTGCCAGGGATGTGCTGTGGACCAGTCCTTCCCAGAGCTGGGGGCTGCCTGGGAGCTGTAGGCATGGCTCGGGGCGGCCGTGGCACTGGGTACCTTGGTGTTGGGGTGTTGGGGTCTCTGCCTGCGTGATCCTGAGATGGAGGGATGGATGGATGGGCAGCGCTTTGTCCTTCTTTGGAGCAGCTGGCGAGCCGAGGGCAAGAAGCAAGCTGGAAGCCTGTCTTTGTGGCAGGAATTCTGACATGGCAGCACGCGAGTCTGAGCTGCGCCTCGGATGACATGGAGCCATCTCACACCCAAATAAGCAGCACGTTAATAGGTGCGACTTCCATGGCGGGCACGAAGGAGGAAGGCGCTCAGTTGTTGCAGTCGTTGTGATGCTGCTGTTCTGGGAGGATGTGCAGTGGCAGCTCTGGGTGCAGGGTGTTTCTTGTCTTTGAAATCTCGGTTATAGCCAGCTCTGCGCTTTTACATAATCATGATTTTGTGAGTTACCCTTTCCCTGCTCATAGATCCTGAAGAAACATCCCCCACCACACACAATCTGCATGTTGCCGCCATCATCTGCCAGCAGAGCTGTACCAAACATTTAGGAATTCCATTTCCAGACTCGTGCTCCTGCGTGCTGCCTTCCCCAGCTGCTGTGCTTGGGAAGGGCTGCGGCGACTCCTCGCCATGAGAGGGGAGAAAGCACGACTTGGAGGGGACAGGGCGGAGGTGAGGAGGTGGCAGAGCCCATTCTGTTGATGCTTTCCCCTTGTTTCTCCTACCTGTCGAGTGGCTGGTGGAAAGGCTGGTCTGCACCTTGTAAAGCCAGTGTGTGGGTTGTGGCGTGCTGGGAGCGTGGACTGGCCATTGTGGAAGAAGCCAAACATCAGCCATGCATGACCTTTGCTCAGCCCTCGTGCCCGCTGGTTTGGCCTCCCTGGGGAGACAGTGCTGTCACCCTGGCTTGGTAATGTCACCAGATGTCCCCTTGGGACTCAGCTGCAGCTCCTCAGGCGTTGTGTGCAGCATGGCCAAGATGTGGATGTGGGCTGTGGAAGGGGAGGGATTGCCTGTGGTCTCTGGGCTTGTTTCTCACCCCCCAGAGCAGAGGGTCCCCCCAGGCTGGATGTCTCACGAGATAGTGCAAGGCTGGGGGATGCCCACCTCTGGGTCAGCCCCTGTGTGGATGGCATGGTGAGACTGGTAGCTCCAGCAAGCTGCCATGGGATGTTTGGGGACCAGGAAACCAGCTGGGAGAGCCTTTTTTCCCAGGCAAGGGTTACAGGCTCAGCCTGGGTGCTGTCGTAATAGCTGGAGGTGGTTCAGGCCTTAATTTCCATGCAGATGCATTAAGGAGCAGGCACTTGGAGCATGTTTGAGCAGTGCCCTTACCCGCAGAGGACCAGAGGAAGGTTCTCTTTTGCTCCCTGTTTGGTTTGTCAAGCTGGAGAGGGACTGTGGTGCTTGAGCTGGAGGGGGTTGTACCACCAGGGTGGGACTCCTGTGGCAACCAAAATACAGTGCTGGGGCAGGGAAGGTGCTGTGGTAGGTGCCTACCATCACTGCTGCTGTGTTGGGCACCAGCTGAATGCCCCAGGCCCTGTTTGGCATTTCCTGACAGGATTTCCATCCCCCTGAGACTGGTCCCTGAGTGGCACAGCATGGGGGAGGCCACTCTGGAGTCAAGGCTTTAACCCTTTGGGCTGGAAAGCCACGGTGGTGAGTTGGCATCCCGGGTGGATGGGCTACCTGCAGAGGCACCTCTGTGCTCCCCCTTGGAAGGGACTAGCCTTGTGTTACTCCCCTTGCCTTCTTCCCTCCTCATCCCTCCTGTGATGCTTGGAGTTGCCACTTCTGCTCCATCAGCTCCAAGGTCACTCCCTTCGTTAGCACAAAGCCTGCTAAAAGTGTCCTGGAGGTGAGGGCTTGGAGGAAGCTCCTTCCAGGAAAGCCAGAGACTGCTCCAGCACTGGGAATGTGCAGGGAGCATGTGATGGAATTACTGTCCTCTCTTCAGTACAGAGGAATGATTAGGACTTGCCACCTACCTATAATTCCCACCCCTGTGCGTGCCAAGCTTCGGTACACTTTCTCCTTGAACAGGGCAGGTGTCAAACACCCGTAATGAGGATAATAAATGAGCTGCATGGTGGCCATTAGCCTGCTGCTCTCCACAGCATCCCTGCAGCCCGGCACAGCTGGGGGCTGGTGAAGCCCTGGTGGTCTCTCCAGTCCCTTTGCTGACCCACGGGTGGGTTTTTTGCTGTGGGGCAGCCTTGCCAGCATCACACCAGCCTTGGAGGAGGGCTGGGGTGGGCATCCATATAGTCAGACCACCAGGACCAACAGGCTGGTCTTGGAAAAGGTGCTACCAGTGGGGTAATGTGAACTCCAGTCCAGTGCCTATCTAGGGGATCACAGGAATCCCCTTGAAACCCAACTTGTTCAGCCTTTTCCCAGCTCTGTCAGGTTTCCACCCAGCTGTGGATGTGCAAAGGGCCTTGCTCAGCTTTGAGGAACTTGCTGGGTTTGTGTGGGCATGGGACTGGCTGTGGGGTCCTGAGCAAGCAGATTGTTAGCAGAGGTGATGTACGTGCACTGCGGGCAGAAAAAGCTTCTTATCTCAGGAGAAACAGCTCAGGCTGGCACGAAGCTGGTCATTGTCTGAGACAGGTCCTAAATCCGCTTCTTAGAAAAGGATGGGCTCTTCCCTGTGAGGTTTGGAGGGGAGGAGGGGCTGTGCTGCTGTGAGTTGATGGCATTGCTGTGCTCCTCATGCAGGACTTGTATCTCATCTTCTTCCAGAGATGGGTGGTGTGGTGACAGATCCTGGGCACAGCCTGTGTGCCCCCTCTTTAGAGCAAGCAGATGCTTTCAGGACATCCTGGTGCTTTGTTGTGTCGCTGGAGGTGCTGGAGTTTGGGAAATCCAGACATCAAGACTAGTAAATATTCCAAAGGGATGATAGCAAAATGACTTGCTTTTCCCAGCTCAGATAGATATATTAATATTTCAATACCTCTAGGTTGTAATTTACCACAATTTAGGAAGATTGAGCTCTGATAACTTAAAACACCTGCCTTTCAGAGCCAGCCTGAGTGTCCAGCTGTGCACTGGGCTTGGTGCAGCTCCCAGCTAGAGCCAGGCTGGGCTCCAGTGCTGGAGCCTGTCTTGCTGCATTCCCAGCAGAAACTGTTCCATTTCAACTCCTCCAGCCTCCTCTTTTCAGGTTCATGTGAATTAATGCCCTCGATATGTAGGTTAGGGTCAGCACATCTGACCAGATGTGAGCAGTGATTTCTGGTTTAAAAATATTGCTGTGCTATTTCTAAATTTTTAATCTCTCTCAGTGATTTGGAGACAGTTTTATGAAACATGGAATTAGGATGGTGCTCAATGCTAAATGGTAAAGGAGATTATATGGATTTAACTCTATGCGTCTGTCACATAACTATTGCCAATCCCATAACCTCCATTTTCTATTAAAAATCCCTTTCCCCCTTTGACCTGAAAAAGCTTTATGGGTAATCTGAATTTCTCTGTTTATGAGGTATTTTTCCACTTCTCGCCCCAGCCCCTCACCCGTCCATCTCTAAACACTCCTGGTGCTGCTGGGGATGAAGATGTTTCCCTGACAGGCTTTGGGTGCTTGAGGAGCCTTCTCAAGCCCTGGTCTGGGACCTGGGGGGAGATGCTGGATGGAGCATGGGGGCACAGCGGGATGTCCCTGCTCCAAAGCCAGAGTGAAGGGTGGCTTTTGCTGTGCCCTGGCTCCAGCCATCTTCTGCTCAGCTTGGGTGACAGGCTCTGCCACAAATAGCTCTCTGCTGCTCGTGCGGGCTTTGTTTCCCTTCCTCTGCCTGCAAACGTGCGGGGTTTTTTCTCTTTCATGTATTTGGGAGAAGCACCGCGCTGCTCTGATGAAGGGAAATGCTGATTCATGACGACAAACCAGCCTGGAGATGTCACAAAATGACATCTGCGGGGCCGAGCAGTGGCCCTGTGGCTCTGTGAAGGCTCGGATGGAGCTTTGCTCCTCCATCCATCCTTCTCCAGTGCTTGTCAGCAAGGGAGGGAAAAATAAATGGCTTTGTCTCCTTCTACCTGTGCGTGGACATGGGGAACTGGTGTGTGTGGAGACACGGAGGGGATTTGGTGACCTGTAAATCTATTGTCTTGTGTGGTGGCAGTGCTGGACGTGGCTGTCAGCTGATCCCTTCTGTGATGGCTCTGCTGGGCAGTGCCCTGACGTGAGACAAGAGGGCTCTGAGGAGGCACAGGGGGAAACCTTGGCATTTCAGAGGGTGATTCTGTGCAGTGTGCACAGAGAGCAAGAACCAAGTGCTTTGCTTTTGCTGGAGGAGGCATGAGGTTGTGCATCCACCTGGGAGAAGGATGGAGAGGACTCTACTCTGGGAAGGAGTGAGATGTTTTGGGGTGTCCCATCCTGGCCTGGATGAAGATGTTGAGGAGCAGGCTGGTGGCACAGCACCGAGGCAGAAGCACCTGGCCAGGCACTGGAGGAAGGTTGATGTGGAGATGGAATGGCCATGGCCACTCAACCAACCATTCCTCAGGCAGCGTGCTCGCCTTCAGGGCTGTGACGAGGCTCTCCATGTGGATGAGGCTTTCCTTCTCCCTTCCTGTTCCCATCCCTCCTCCCCAAGTTAAGAAATCGAGGTCAGGGAGGGTCCCCCGTGACTCGTTTTGAACCGGCGGCACGGTAGTGATCTGCTTATTGGCTCTGCAGCACCACGAGCGTGTGCTCAGCCGGAGCTATTAATACACCCGCCGAGGGCCGTTCCTATATCCCTGTCCTTCCGCCCACTTGGAAAGAGTGTGGCTAAAAAAAGAAAGCGGATCTAAGTGACTGGGGGCCTCCTCATCCTTATTTATAGCCAATTTTGCTGGCTTTGGTTGAGAAGGGGGAGCTCGTGGTCCTGGAGAGTGGGAAGGAGGGACTGGAGGAGTTGGGTGCAGAGGTCCCTTCTCTACTTTCCAAGAAGGGAAGTGCTGTTCTCCAGTGCTTGTGATGCCCTGGAGAGCTGCTTCCAGGCATCTGGGTGGCTGCAGGCTCTGCCTGGACTGTGCCATTGAACCCACCCCTGTCCTTGTTTGGATGGTACAGGGATGCCTGGGAGAAGCTCAGGGTAGGACTGGGCTTCTCTCCCTCTGGCTCTGGGAAAGGGGAGATGTTCCAATCCCAGTTTTCCTGCCCCTCTCCTGGTTTGGAACCAGCAGTAGGGCAGGAGGGGATATCTCTGCCCTGCATGGGGATGGTGTGCACTGGATGTGAGGGCATTTGCTAATGGGCATCTGCAGCTGGGGGGTCTGATGAGGCACAGGGGTGCCTGATGGGGCTGCTCCAGGCTGGGGGATGTTGGGGTTTGCAGGAGAAATGGTGTTGGTTGTTGTGCTTGGCGTGTTGTTGTTGCACAAGGGTGTCCTCAGGCCTGGGGGTGCTGAGACAGTCGGACCAGGGGAAGCCCTGGGGGGACACCCTGGGTGCCTGTCCCCTCTTGCACAGCCCCTGGTTGTCCTGCTGAGGTGCCTGTGATCCCTGATCCGTGCTGGCAGCAGGAGCGCTGGCCTGTGAAGGTGGCCTTTATGCTTCCAGCCACGCACTGATGCTCTGCCACGCGTGGGGGCTCAGGGCTGTGCCAGCAGCACTGATGATCCCTGCAGTGACCCCCGCCCCGTTGTGGCCTCTGCTTTCTCCACAGCACACGCTGAAGATGTTGGAACCAGCCTCTACTTTGTGAACGACTCCCTCCAGCAGGTCACCTTCTCCAGCACAGTGGGGGTGGTGATCCCCTGCCCGGCCGCGGGGTCACCCAGCGCCGTCCTTCGGTGGTACCTGGCCACAGGTGACGACATCTACGATGTGCCCCACATCCGGCATGTCCATGCCAATGGGACTTTGCAGCTCTACCCCTTCTCGCCATCAGCCTTCAATAGCTTTATCCACGACAACGACTACTTCTGCACCGCGGAGAACTCGGCTGGCAAAATCAGGAGCCCAAATATCCGTGTTAAAGCAGGTAGGGGCTCCCTGTGGGCGCTGGGGTTCTGCTCTTACTCTGGTCTTCTCCATGGCTTGCCAGTTAGCCCCTCAAGTGCAAAACCAGGGCTGCTGCCTTGGGGTGTTGAGGTGGGATTGATAGATGCTGCACAGATGGTGCTGGGTGGGATGTGCAGCTTGGGGGTCTCCAGTGAGTTTCTGGAGAATGTGGTGTGGCTGCAGCCTGGTGGCAGGAGAGGTCCTTTCCCTATGTCTCATTGTCTCACCCAACCGCATGCAGAGGCTTTTCACAGCTGTGGGAGGTGCTGGACCACATCTGTCTGTGTGGGAAGACCCCCTCAGTGTCCCACAGCCCTGTTCCCACTGCAGCATCCAGCCCCAGCTCGCCAAGGCTTATTAAGGAAAAAAAAAAAAAAAAAGAGGAATATGGCAAAGAGCTTATTCCAAAAGCTATTATAGTAAATTATTGACCAGGCTGAGGAGGGCTAATAGCCCAGGAATGGCTTCATTATGTAACCTATTAAAAGTGGGGCTAGCAGAGGGAACGTGACAGAAGTGACTACAGGGGTTTTTATTTTAATACCTTGTACTGCAGAGTAAATTGGTATTAACCCCCTTCTGCAGAGTGAATTATTTACCAGCACCATCAGGTTACCTATAAACCACAACTTGAGTGGAGGAGGGATGGAGCAGATGGGATGTAGTAAACCCTCCTCATGCTGGGCACCACGAGGTTGGTCTGCTGGGATCCCATGTGGCTGCCATGGGATCACAGAGAGGGAGTCCTGGCTCTCATACCCCTAAATCCTGGGCTGGATGCAACCCTGCTGTCAGTAGAGTGTCAGCTGGGTGCTCAGCCTTCCTCCCTGTTAGCAGGTGACATTAGAAGGAGACATGGATGTGCAGTGGGGGCTCTGAGGGCCACCAGGATGGCTCCAGCTGCTTGAGCTGCTCCGACTTTATGGCATTAGACATGGTTGTGAAACACTCCCCTGCTCCTGCTCCCTCCTGGCCATCCCACATCCCAGTCACTCTCCAGTGCTTTGTAATGGCAGTGCAGCATATAAAGCCAATTACAGCTGTAGAAAGCAAGCGATTCAATAAAATGCAGTTGAAATTGAAAATATGAGGGGAAAAATCTCTGGGAGCCATGGGAAAGCTGTTGTTGAGCACATGGAGCAAATCTCTACAGCCAGGTGAAAGTTTTAAGTGCGCTGGCTGTGGCCAGGTGTTACCTTCTTGGGGGTTGTTCCTGGGGGCAGGAAAAGGTTGGAGCCCTGGCTGTGGGGGCTGGCACAGGTCAGGGATGCAGGGACAAGCAGGGGGGGCCATGCCCAGGGTCTGCTCTGGGCTGGGCTTGTCGTGGTGGCAGGGTACATGCAGGATGTTCCTCGTGGTCCCCGCTGGCCTTTAAAGCCTGTGAATAAACCTCTGCTCCAGGTGATTAAGGAAGCTTTTGG
Source organism: Xenops minutus (assembly GCA_035221455.1). Classification (NCBI taxonomy): domain Eukaryota; kingdom Metazoa; phylum Chordata; class Aves; order Passeriformes; family Furnariidae; genus Xenops; species Xenops minutus. Next base: position 6,009,592 of record JAWWEE010000062.1, read on the forward strand.
TGGATAATCTGCTTTGGCTCTGCAGTCCCTTTCCATGTCAGCTTCTCCCTGTGCCCTCGTGGCACAGACCCTCATCTCTGAGCAGGGTGCCCTGAAAGCTTGGGAAACCAAGGTGGAAACACTGCCACCCTCTCGCCGCTGCCCTGTCTGTGTGAGGCGTGGGGTGGGATGCCAGCAGGAGCTTCCCACTCAGGGAAAACACCTTCCTTTTGGGGCTGCTGAGGATTTTGTTGGGCTGCTTCTGTTCTGGCCAAGGAGTGTGTTGTTGGATGACAGAATGAACATGTATTTCTGGTGGTAATGATTGTGTCCGTGTCCTGCAGGGCACAATTATTGTCACAAGAAGGAGGCACGTGCCCTCAACTGCATTTTGTACTTAAGTGTGAGGAGTTTATGGTGTCTGTATGTGTTACTGAGGCTGGTGACATCTTTTTGTCTTGCTGAAGAGGCTGAGGTGCATCCACATCACCCAGCGAGTGCTCCTGTAATGTTGTGGCACTGGGGAGTTCCTTGTTGCTGGTCCAGGGAGCAGCGTGGAGCTGTGCATCTCCCTGAGGAATAGGGCACGTGGTGGGGACATGTGGCATGGCTCGGAAAATTGTCATCTGCTTCCCTCAGTATTTCCCTGGTGGATTTTGAAGGGTGCCAGGCTCTGTGTCTCATTTTCAGCATCCAGAGGTGAAAACGAATGTTACTGCTACAAAATGCCCTTGGTCCCCACACTGAATCTGGCAAGTTCAGGTGATGCTCGGGATTGTGGCAAGGTCCCAGGAGGAGGACCTGGGCCAGGCACCCCCCTGCATGCTGAGCACAGCACTCCATTCCCCAACAGGAAGGTGTTTGGGATGGAAGCAGTGTGTAGCTGGGTGGGTTGGTTTGTTTGGGAAACGTGGGATTAAAGCAAAAGGAAGTGTGTTTTCCTCCAGCACTGTCATGCTACCAACCATCTGCTTTTCTCCACAGTTTTCAGGGAACCGTACACCGTTCGGGTGGAGGACCAAAGGTCGATGCGTGGAAACGTGGCTGTTTTCAAGTGCCTCATCCCCTCTTCAGTGCAGGAATATGTTAGCGTTATATCCTGGGAGAAAGACACCGTTTCTATCATCCCAGGTAAGAGAGGAACACCTGTTCTCTTGGAAGTCTGACCTGCTTTGCCATGTGTGACAATCGTTGTCGCGGGCGGTCTGGTTTTGGCTCATTGTCTGTGCCTGTGCTGCCCGAGTAGAGACTTTTATTGGTGATCTTGCAGCTCCAGACTGGGAAACGCTGCTGGTGTGAGCAGATGTGTCGTGTTCAGGGTCTCCTGGGTGCTGTGGTAGGGTGGAGGTGTGGCTCAGTGTGGCAGCACGTGTGCCCTGTCCTGGTTTCTGCCTGGCACTTTGGGTACCTGGCACCGGGGCTTGGACAGCAGGGAAAGCACCTGCCTGTGCTGTCCATGTCCTGACTCCAGCAGCAAGGATTGATGTTCGTGTTGTCAGGATGATGTACAATATTCCAGCTTCTCTGTGAGTTTTCACAAGTGTTTTGGCCACAGGGAAAGAAACTTGGTAAAAATGGCGTTTTCTGCCTCTTCCCATGCTGGAAGCTGCTTGGCCTCCCTATCCTGTGTTCCTGCCTTGTAGTCCAGGATGTGTCCTGCTCAGTGCTGTGGGAGGGATGGAATGCCCAGTCTTGTGCAGGGACTTTGCTGTTCTGGATGTTTTGCCCCTGGGTATTTCCCTGTGATTTTTTGGCAGGTGCTCCTGCCTGTCCTGGCACAGGTGCTGATGGGGCTGTGGGCAGGTGCTGGCACAGCATGGGGCTGTCCCCATGTCCCTGTGTACCGGGGTGACCTCTTGGCTCCTCCGTGGAGCTGCTATTGATAGCGGTGCTGGCTGCCTGGCACAGCATGTGTAAACTCATAGTAAAGCAATCAATACTGCTCTCCCCAGGCGACCCAGAGAGAATTAAAGGATTTGGCCCAAAGTGAGTGCTCTGTGCTTGATATTTGCTCACAGGTCAGCAAGTCCCAATGCTCCTCCAGGTCTCGGTGTTACCACAGGGGGAATATGCCACTGGGAATGGGGCTGGGGCTGCGCTGGCCAAGCAGGAGAGGTGCTCTCTTTAATCCCTCTGGCACGGATGTTTCTTCCTTAAGGAGCTTAAGGAGCAAAGTGCTTCACCTGGAGGAGGGGTGATATGTTCTCTAAGGGCTGTGGTGGCTCTTGCTGGTGGGCTGTGGCTGCTGAGTGCAGCCAATGTGCTGACTCAGCACAGCCCGTGCTCTCGGGGGTAGGCAAAGGGAAGTTCTGCTCCCTTCCTTTGGCAGGGCGACAGAGTGGCCTTGCCAGCCTTTTTTGTCCAGGACATGGCTGTGTCTGCATAGTTGGGGGAACACGAGGTGGATTTCTGGGTGGTGGGTGGGGCTGAGGAGTTTGTGGGGCAGTGAGGTGCTTGGGTGATGCTCTTGATGGATCATGGGTGATGCTCTGTGAGTGGGAGACGAGGTCCATCCACAGGACAATCTGAGGTGTTGTTTCCTCAGTGCCAGGCCAGCTCTGGCAGCACTTCCTGGGAAGTTGGTGGTTCAGGATGCTGTAGGATGGAGCCAAGCAGTGCCCACGTGGCCGGTGGGCTTGGCAGTGATTTTTGCCAGCTGAGCATCCGTGTACTTGCATGATCTTAACCAGACTTGTTCCCAACTTTGCTGTGGCAGTGGATTTTTTAATATGATGATTTAATTAGGGTGGAACGATTTTAACATTCTAAAGCAATAATTACCCTAAAGACAGAACATATAAATTGTGTTACAGTGCAGAGTCAACACAAGCAAACATGTTGTGCCGTTAGATTACAAATATAGTATCTGCCTGAAGCTTATTTTTTTTGTTGCTGGTGTGTTAGAGCTAAAACTGGCTTTGCTGTTACCAAAAATAGACACTTTTCTTGACCTCTGCTGATCTTCTGCTTCTGTCCTGGTTGTGAGTGGGGAGGAGGAGGGATCCCTGCTGTTTGGAGGGAATGGAATGGAGGTGAGGAGAGCTGGGATGTGGTGCTGAGCCCCCACAGTGCCGTCAGTCGCAGAGATGCCTTTGCACAGCCAGGCTGTGCAGGAGGAGGGAAGGTGTGTGGAAGGACTGGCAGCAGAGCACCTGAGCTGTGCTCACAGCTGGCTGTGTAACGTGGTGTTCTCTCCTGACTTCGCTGTGCCAAACTCTCTGCTTTCCCTGAAACTTTGCTCTAGTGCTCCCTGTGGAAGGCTGGGCATCTTCCCAGCAAGTCGAGATGCAGCAGGGGAGGAACAGTCCTGATGCACAGAGCAGGGAAAACCTCCACCCAGACTTCTCTGTGGCACAAAACTCTTTTCAAGTGACTGTTTACATAGTCAGTGTCTTTTCCCCAACCAAACCAATGTATTTGTAGCTCAGAATTAGGGACAGCAAGTGTTTCCCCTGGGGCTGCTGCTCTTGTGAGCTCAAGCCTCTGGCTCTGTATGTGGCTGGGGTGACCCTTTTGTAAGCTTTCTTGGGTCCTACAAGGAAATTCTTCCCTATGAGGGTGGTGAGGCCCTGGCACAGTTTACCCACAGAAACTGTGGCTGCCCCATCCCTGGAAGTGTCCAAGGCCAGGTTGAACAGGGCTTAGAGCCACCCGGAAGAGTGGAAGGTGTCCCTGCCCATGGCAGGGGATAAAACAGATGAGCTTTAAGGTCCCTTCCAACCCAAACCATTCTGTGATTCTATGATTGATGACTCTTTATGCTTCCTTGTGATTACAGGGTGCCCAACCTCTTGTGTCATTTCAGCCAAGCCCTGCTGCTCTTTTGGTGTGGGTTTGGTGGGTGCAGAGCCCAGGGGGTGCCTTGGTGCTGAGAGCCCTCCTGAAGAGCCACCTGCCTCACCGGGCTTTGGGTGGCGAGCTGTGTTATCTGGTTAACTTGGCAATGCCGTAACATACCCCGAAATCAAAGATAAATTCTTTATGGCAGGTTATCCCGCACATAAATCATCATTAGTGCAGCTCATTTTTGTTTAGTGCCCACCTGACCGTGCTGTCATCGAAAGCTGTGTGTTTAGTGAAGTCAGGGGTTGCAGAGAAATTACAGGGTTTTCAAAAACCCATTTGCTTTGCTGGTGCTCACATCAGAATCAATCTTGCCTCTCATTCCCAGCCTTGCTGCAGACACAGCCCCACTCACAGGCTGGGATTTCAAACTCAGCTGCTACTGCTGAATCTTGGTGTGTATTTGAGGGGAGGGATGGGAGCACAGCAGTGTCTTACACACACCTCACCCTTTTCCATGGGAAAAGAGTGAGAAAATCCTGCTACAAGCCAGTTTGAGAACTCAATGCTGTAAACAGCTTTTATTTCATTATTACTGCATGTGGATCCCACATGTGGTGCACTCCTGGGGTGTTTGTCCAGCTGCAGCTTATGAAACAATGTGGGGAACTACTTGAGTCACTAGAAAGTGGATTTTTGGGCAATTTCAGGCCCTCTTTTTTGTTGTAAGGCATTCATTTGAGCATTGCTTTTCTCTTGCAACCCTGTGAGCACACACTGTGCCTGTGCTCTTGCACTGAAGCCATTCCCCACCTGACTCAGGGATGTCAGTATGTCCAGGTTTGCCTCGCCTGACACAAATGTGTGACCCATCCAGGCTGTGCCCACGGGAAGGACAACCCTGGGGATGGGTATGTGGTGTCACTGGGCTCCAATCCTTCGGCTGTGGGTTCACATCTGCACTGGCACATCCCAACAGGGGGTGGGATTTGCCTCAGGGGGTTCTGTGCTCAGCTGGGGCATGGGTGTCACTGGAGTGACATTGTTGGGTGGCTCTCTGTGGTGTCCCCGGAGAGCAGATTGTGGTGCTCTCAGGTGTAACAGCGTTGTGTCATCTCCAGGGAAAGCTGACAGCACTTGGCATCTGCCCTGCCCAGCCTGCTGGCACTGGGACTGGCAGGGGCAGCAGGGTTTGGAGGCAGTGAGCATTACTGGCCTGGCAAAGCCAGAGCTGAGCTGTTATTTGCTGCTTCAGTGTCATGTACTTGACAGGTTGTGTTGAAAAAATCTAAATACAGCACTCCTCAAGGTACTGCCGTTTCTGAGGGTACTGCCTTTGTCACCAGCCTAATACAAATCCTCTGAGGGCTGCTGAGAAGAGGATGTACTTAGTCATTGGTTATCCACAAAGCCTTTTCTCTGGAAAGCAAAACGGAAAGCTTGCCAGAAGGATGGAGCTGGGGGAAAAAAAATGAGTTCTGTGAAGTTTTAGATGTGTTTTTGTGGATGTTATGGGTTGAGCCTTTCAGGAGTTTCCAAAATACCTGAGTTAATCTGTTGTGGTGCTTCACATATGAGGTCCATTTGTCCTGCATAGCCCTTTCTGCCCCATTCTTTGATGTCCCCAAGGCTGGTTATGGGGTTCTTAAACTCATGTCAGCAGCTGTTTAGTGACGTGGGCAATAAAAGTACAGCAGCTTCCTTGTGGTTCGATGTGGCAAATCCCCCCCAAAGTGTTTGCTTTCCTCTGCTGCACCTGGCCAGTGGTACTTTTTTTTTTTTTCTGAAATAGCAGAAATGGAACCACACACAAATTCCACTGAAATGTATCCTGGGATGTGGTGACTCCTGGGATGAGACATGAGGCTGGATTTATGGGCACAACATTCCCTCCCAGCTGGGTGCTGCGTGCCACAGGGTGTAGAGGGATGATCCAAGGGGCAGAAAAGCCAGGACCTGGATAATTCAGCATTGTCCTTGTGTCAATAGGCTTATTCTGGAGGACATAAGTCTCCTGTTCCTGGAGAAAAGCTGGAAGCTAGGACAAAATAAACATGGTGAGGCGAAAGGCTGCCCTTGTTTATGTGTTTGTGATCATGGAGAGCTTTGGAGACAGAGAGAAGTTACTGAGGGTCGTGTCCAGCTGTTGATGTTTTGGTTTGGTTTGGCCTGAATGCGGGATAATCCAGCTGTTCAAAGCAGGATGCTGTGGGTCTGAGCGTGCTGGGCATGAGGCCACCCTGCTGCTCTGTCCCTGCTGTCCCCTGTGGCTGTGACCCTGCTTCCCATGGAGAGGGGGGAGCCTGGGCTGCCCCTGCCTGCCCTGCTCCCTCCCAGCGTGTGCAGGGAGCAATCCACACAGGCAGCTCCAAGACAGGTGTTGTGACCACTGGGCAAAAGGCTGGCCAGGAGTTGGCCTTTTCCAATAGGATTTTTGTCACTCCTGCCTGGGACGGGCTGACTCGCAGCCTGGAGCTGCCTGATGTGATCAGAGCGAGTGTTGTCCTGTCCTACCCTGTCTGGGGGTGCTGCTAAACCTTTTCCCCTGTCGACCTCGAGATCTCTAAAGGTGTCCTGGCTTCTCCCCCACTCCTTGCCACCCTCTCTGGCTTCGACATGTGCCCAGACCTGTTACAGAGGGAAGTAGCTCCAGGCGTTATTCTCACCAAGTGGGGTGAGATTCTGTCTGAAATCATTTCATCCTTCCCCAGAGACTTGGCGTGAATTTTATCTAATCGCCATGGCAACAGATAAAAAAAGGTGTGAGCACATCTCCTTTTGCTGTGATAATTCAGATTTATATATTCAGATCAGATTGGAGTTAGAGATTTTAAAAGGAGCAGATGCAGCAGAAGGTGTGACTGCAAATAATGTGGCGAGAACGTTTGATGATCCTGCCCTTTAAGAGGGGAGAGCGCTTTCCCGCAGGTTTTTTTGGAATATAATTATTCCATCAAATCCACTTTAACAAGGACTCATTATAGCCCTGATAATGCAGAGTCACGTTGGAGACAATCACACACACACACACACAGAGCACGCAGAGGGACCACAACAAGTAAATAGGATTCTGTGAACAGCCCAGGCTCTGGAGGTACCCCCGAGCAGCTGAGGTGGCTGCCCTGCTCCCCGTGTCACCAGATGCTGCTGGTGCCTTGGGTTTGCAGGCTCCCAGCCTCATAAGCCATGTGGCAGGGCTCAGATGGAGATTTGCTCACTCTGAGCTCGGGCCATCCTGAACCAAAACTGTTGGCGGCTTTTGCTGTGCTGTGGCAGCTTCTGTAGGAAAGATGTGGCTGAGGGAAGAGCAAGGAATCAGAGTGGTTTGGAAAGGACCTCAAAGATTATTCCACCCCCTGCCATGGGAAGGGACACCTTCCACTAGCCCAGGTTGCTCCAAGCACCATCTTACCTGGCCTTGGACATTTCCAAGGATGGGGCAACCACAACTTCTCTGGGCAACCTGTGCCAGAGCCTTACTGGATGAAGAGGGGTTTGGAGAAGGAAAGGGGCTTTTGGTCCCACACTTGGCATCCCTGTCTCCCACCATGCCCTTGCTCCTGCTCCAAAGCCTCTGTGTACCAGCATCCATCATTCCAATCGTGCTCTGAATTGCTCACTGAGGTTTTGCAGGAAATGGCAAAGAAGTTGGGAAAAAGAGGGAAGTCCCCTGGAGCATCCTGCTGGTGGCATGTGGGGAATGGGAGTGGTGTGGGCAGGAGGGGGTTGGAGGTGCAGCCAGGGCCTGTGGTGTTCCGAACCTTAAAAGGTGTCTGAGCTTCCCTGGGAGAGCTTGGAGACCCCTGGGCTGCGCTCAGGGTATCCTTGTGAGAGGATTCTCTGCAGAGCACAGCCCTCAGAGGAGATTACAGGGCACAGTTCCCAGTGGAGCTGAGCTGGGTAATGAAACCTGGTGCTACATGTGCCTTCTGCACCTTGCTGAACCCACCAGTGTTCCTGTCTGCCCACAGTGCCGAGCCTGGAGGATCCAGGTCCTCACTGAATTACAAGGACAGCGGTCTTGTCTCCCTGTTCAGAAGGCACTTGCTAAATTCTAATGCTTTTGTGCATTTTAAAGACCTTCCTGCTGGCGGAGAGCTCACCTCTGGGAGCTGAGCACTGTGAGGCACTGGAGCAGCTCAGGCTAAGGCTCTGATCAGCACTCCATGTGCTGGGCAGGATGGTGGGGATGTTGGGAGCGGGGCTGCAGCCCAGCTGGAGCTCAGGGGGCTTTGTACAGGGGTGCAATCCATGCTCAGCCAGGGACCACCTTGCCTTGAGGGGTCCTTGAGAGCCACCTCTCTGCCTGGAGCACTCTGTAGGATGCTACCAGCCTGATGGGCTTGGAATGCACCAAAATCCCTTCAAAAATCACAGAATAGGATAGAATCATAGAATATCCTGAGTTGGAAGTGACCCACTGAGGTTCAGCTCCTGGCCCTGCACAGGACAGCTCTCAAAATCACCCCAAGAAAATGCTGAGGCCAGCTCTGAGAAATGGGTTTCCTGGCATGTTCAGTTCCCCCACCCAGCCCCAATCTTTCTCCTTTTATGCCTCTATTTAAATGTCACCTAATGGCATGAAGATGTTGCTGGCCCCTGTCCTCCTCCCCCAGGGTCTCCCCCGGGAGCTGTGCCTACCCAGCAGTAATTGCTACAGCAAAGCCAAGTGATGTGAGAGCTGTACAGGTCAAACCTCTTCTCAAACCACATGTTTTTGTGAGCTTGAGCCACCTGCCCCTGGGGCCCGCGCTGGGCTGTGGAGGGAGAGCGTGTAGCAGAGCTAAAGTCATCACATCTTCATGCCACCACCACTGATGTGTCCACTGGGAGAGTGGGATGTGCGTGTCCAGCTCATCCCGAGTGGGCAGAGCAGGGCTGGGGAGGCTGTGGACAGGGAGGGGTGATGGTGGTGGTGCGGGTGTGCATCTCCCTCCCCCTCCTCCCCGTGCACCCGCGCACATCCACAGATGCAGAAACAATCCCGGTCATTATTCCTGCCATGGTGACAGTGACAGTGGCAGAGATGCCAGCTTCCTCACACAGACGGCTTTATTTCATCTCCTCTGTTTTTCAAAGCCTCTTTCATTTTGTATGAGGAGACAGATGTGAAGGGCTGCAGGCTGATAAATTCTGCTGTCTTATGAAAAGAGAGGGTGGGTTTTTGTTGTGGTTGCTGCTCTTCCTCCCTCCCCAGCCTCCTCCCAGCAGCCTTTTTCTGTCGAGGATGCTCCCTGCTCTGGGTGTGGGATGCTGTCTGGTGGGCACCAGTCTGGGGCAGGCAGGGCTGAGTTCCCTGGGGTTGATTTTGGGGGAGAACCTGGGGTTGTGTTGATAGGCGCCTGGTTGGAAGAAAAACGAGCCCAGTGGTGCAGATGCCTCCCAAAGCATCCACAGTGCCTGGCCCTGGCATGCTCCAAGGCTGCCCACTGGGTGGAGAGGAGCTGATCCCAGCTGTGGAACGAGGGATAACCCTTCCTGGGGGCTTACAACCCAAATCCTCTTCCTTCTTGTAACAGCACCAAGGTTACTGGGTTGGGGCAGGGGGCTTGGAGGTTGCTGTGGTCTGTGCCAGTGAGGAGCAGCTGTGGGATGGGGCGTGGAATGGGATGCAGCATGCACTCCTTGGAGGGGCTGGTGGAAGTGTGTGCTCTGTGCCTTCGCCTTCCTTCATGGAGCACCTGGCACTGTGGCTCCAGTGGCCTTGGGGGTCCCAGGGCAGCCCCCCCTTCCTCCTCTCCTGCTCTGCTGATGATAGTTCAAGTTTAAAAATAAATTGCTCCATCTTTAATTGCGGTTTAAATAACTGCTTCATTTTTATTTAAATGTGGCTCTGTAAGGCTTGGAGAACAATTAGGAGAAAATACAGGGCATTGCTCTGGTGCATGTGTTCAAGCATATAATTAATTTTTTTTATTATACTGATGTTTGCCGAATCTGGAAAAAGATCTTATTGTTCCTCTTGATTCAGTCACGCACAGGATCTACAAATACACCAGCCATTTCAGGACTCCATTTCATAAGCTGTGGAGCCCTGGTGCTGACACGCTGAAGGAAGGCTCCTCGGATCGCTGCCCTTTGCCATCCCTGCTGTGACATGGATGCGTGTCACACCGTGGGGCTTGCAGCCTTAAAGAGGGGTAGGCTGCTCTCTGCCACCCCAGGACTGTCTGCAGGGGCTCCCCAGTGCCAGGTTGGTGGGCACAGCCCAGGCTGGGGCTGTTGGATGTGTTCTCAGCCCCTCCTGAAAGGATTTTGGCAGTGCCTGGTGCCGTGGCTGCTGCTGTAGAGCCCAGAGCCCCCACTGAGGTCCCAGCTGGGGGCTCGCCAGGCTGAGGGTTTGTGCTTTTTGTTGATGAATGGTATTAAAATGCCAATACACGATGGGGAAGATGTTGGGTGAAACCTCTGCAAGGCTCATCATGACCCAGGGACCTCTCACAAGTGAGCTGGCCATTCAGGGCTATAAATCTCATTCAGAGTCGATAGGGATTAGGTTCCTAAGTGCCCAACATAGCTAAAGTGCTTCTGAAAGTGTCGCTTGTTAGAGAGCAGCGAGGAAGCTGCATGTGGTCTGGCGGGCTCTAAGCTTATCAGTCAAAGGTGCTTTACTTGGTGACAGAAGCCACTTGTGGTAAACAAGCTGCTGGCCCTTTGGACTCCTGACAATCTTTTAACCATTTATTAAAGCAGCTATGAGCTCTTCTTGGAAATGAAATCTTAATAGCGAGCGTGGCAGAGATTTTTCACAGATGGCAGCACTGCCAAAAGCAGGCATTCAAGAAAACATTCATCAAAAACATTCATTTCTTTCAAAAAGAAATTGACGTTTATAGCGTAGACAAATTTGGGACTCATTTGCTTTGCCTTTCAGTTTCAGGATTTTTAGAGGTCACGTTTTTCTGCACCTTTGAGGGCTAGAAACTGGTGTTATTTTTAACTGGAAACCGAGATTCTCGTATAACCACATGGCTCTGGGAACTAGGGCATGTGGAAAGGCTGGGGGTATGGCAGGAGCCTGTGAAGGGTGGGGGGTCATAGAATCATAGAATATCCTGAGTTGGAAGGGCCCCACAAGGATCATCCAGTCCAACCCCTGGCCCTGCACAGACACCCCAACAATCCCACCCTGCCCTTGATAAGAGTGGTCCAAATGCTCCTGGAGCTCTGGCAGCCTTGGGGCCATGACCAGTGCCCTGGGGACCCTGTTCAGTGCCTGATCACCCTCTGGGGGAAGAATCTTTTCCTGACATCCAACCTAGACCTCCCCTGTTCTCTGCTTTTTGTATGTGGACCCTCCCCGGGGTGGGATGGGTGCCCAGCTGGCTCTCCTGGTGATGGACACGATGGTAGGGCCCAGGTGGGAGCTGTATTCCATGGCATGGTCAGGCAGAGAGCTGCTGCATGCTGCTCCAGTCCTGGAGAGCATCCCTGGACTGCATCCCATCCTCACCCTTCGGCGAGGCCGGGAAGGACGGGTGTGCCCTCCCTTCTTAAAAAGCCAGAAATTCCCCTAAGAGGGAGCAATTCATTCGCAGCTCATCTCCATTTCATCTGAAGGCTGCACCACACTGGGTTTCAGCCCTGTTATGTTTTCTCTTGAGCAATACCTTTTATTTCTGCAGTGTTTAATATTCCTTTCCAGAGCCTCTGTTGCCTGTTCTGGGTCTTTCCACTGAAAGCAGCTTTAAAACTATGAATTGTTGTGTCTGAGTATGTCACAAACAGCTGAGTCCCTTTGGGGTGCTGTCACACATCCCCAGCCCCTCTGTGCCTGCTTCTCCCTCCATGCTGGACATCCCCAGCGAGGGGTACCCCTTGCAGGCAGACTCAGACTGGGCTTGTGCAGAAGAGGTTTCTCTTGCCCAAACCAGCCTGGTTCAGCACTGGGCACTGTGGAGGGCTGTAAATGCTCTCATGGGTCTGGGGGAGAAATGCCCATGAAGACACCAAGACCTTCCCCGTGTTGGTCAAGGGGGAGGATGGGATCTGTGTTACCCCATTGCTGGGGAGTTTCGATCATGGCTGGAATGAAAACTCCCTGCTGGTCATCACTCCTGCATTCACCAGACCCTGACTGATTGCTTGTAGCTGCTTCTCCCTGCAAATCAGATCTCATTTGCATGGGGGAGGAACAGCATGCTGCAGGCAGCAGAAGCTGGTGCCACCACTGGAGGTGCTCCTCTGGTGTCATTCAGTGTCCTTTTGACTTGCAGCTTGCATGTTTTGTGTGCAGGGTTGTACTGCGAGCTCGGTGGTGATGAGTGCCTGGCATTGCAGCCTCACTTAACACTGTGGTTTCACAGACGCCTCCTGAGCATGTTAGAAGCGCTAATGTTTCTGCATCTTGTTTTCACGCTCGTACATATCCCAGTAGTAAAGCTGTGCAAAGGCATGAGCGTTCACAAGAAGCAGGACTTAGGAAGCAGCCCGTGGGTGAGGGCTGGTGATCACCTGGGTGGCAGGTGCCTGGCTGGTGGGTGCCCAGCCTGGGGTTCCCCCTTTCCACCACTGGTTGGGGTGTGAGACACGCGGCTCCTTCCAGGGAGGTGATTGTTGGCTTCCCCAGGTGAACTCCCTCTGCCTCTTGGCCGACTTCCACGTACTTAGTGCTGCTCCCTGTGCTCGGCTATTGTATAATCGATCCGACATCCTGGCACGTCCCGTTGTTTAAACAAGAGCTATGGCTATTGCATACAATAGATGTACAACACGCGCCCGACGGTGTCAAGAATTAACTTCATAATCATCTCCCTGATCTTTCTTGGCAGAGCTCTGGCATAACCTGTCGTGTCTTATCTAGGGATTGTGTGTGAGTTATAGTTAACTCCGTCCTGGCTCCCTGGGTGAGCCTGGTGGTGGGCCAGGTTTTGTAGTGCCTGTGTCAGGATTCCTCCCTGCTGTCCAGCACAGCCACTTGGCTCCTCCAGTGCTCTGGGTGCTGAAGGCACCAGCTCCAGTTTGCAGCTGCATTACATCTGCTGGAAATTTGGTGGGGGAATCTCCTGCCTGAAGGTTGGGGAAGGGAAGAAGCTGAGGTCTGTGGCCCAGAAATATGGACCACATCTATGTGTGGCCCTGTTGAGCATCATTTCTGCACCTCAGCTCTGCAGATATGATTGTCTCATTTCCAGAAGCTGTTAAAAACACACACGTGTCTCTCTTTTCTGCAGAGAAGGGTTCTTTGGAGATTATATTTTTATTCTAGTCAAGAGCAGATTTAACCAAATGCCCATCTGTACTGTGTTGGCATCTCGCAATGCCAGGTCCTGGGAAATGTGAATGGCTGAGTTTCTTCTTTATTTATCCGTATATACACAATGTCTGAAACAAGCTAAAAATGATGAATTGTGGCTAATGCTGCTGCGTGATAGAGATAAGACCATAATTATTTGTTTGGGCAGCTTAAATCAACACCAAAAGCCTGATGGAAAACACAGTGATAATTTAAATCTCTTTGTGTGGGTCTCGTGGGCTGTGTGACCAAGCGTGAACTTACAGCACAGGCTTGTGTGAGTTTTGCATTCGTGCATGGTTAAAGCAGGTCATTTTGGTGTCACGCTTCACGTGCTGGGCCCTGTGTCTGGGGAGAGACACACTTTTGGCTCCTTTCTGGCAGGCTTTAGCACCTCTGTGCTGCCTCAGTTTTGGCAGTTTCCTACTACTGGTAGTATTATTTGTGCTGCAGCTAGGAGGGCAGTCCCTACACATCCTGCCTGCTCCGGGTTGTTGCCTGGGTCTCCCTCACAAGCCCAGGCTGTCCAGGCTTGTTAGGAGAGAAGATGGGTGTGTTGGGCTCCAGCTGCACCTGAACCCGTGGCAGAGGCTGTAAATTTTGACGTTCATTATGTTTGTTTTGCCTCAGTTTAATTAACTGATCGATGAAAGCCTATTGAGATCTGACCTCCCCTGCAGCCCCCGTAAATCAGCTCTGTCCGTGGTGGATTTGTGCACAGTCCCAGCTGCCGAGCTGTGCTGCCACATCCTTGGGGCTGGAATGGCCTGGGTGAGAGGCAGCACAGTCCTGGCCTGGCTTCTGTTTTCCCCTGTCTCTCATACCTGGTCTCTGCACCTGTGCCTGCTCAGCTGTGTGTTTAACACTCTCTTTGTGCTGTGGTGTGTGAGCAGTTCCCGTGTTTTACAGTGACTCCTTCACTCCCACCTTATTCCTATTCCCCTTCCACCTCCCCCCATCCTTCACCTCTGCCATGAGGGTGTCTGCCCCTTCTGCTCCTCAGCAATTCTGTCTGGAAGCCTTTAGAATGGAATCCAAGAATGGTTTGTGTTGGAAGGGACTTTAAAGACCATCTTGTTCTGCCCCCTGCCATGGGCAGGGGCACCTTCACCAGCCCAGGTTGCTCCAAGCCCTGTCCAACCTGGACTTGGACACTTCCAGGGATGGGGCAGCCACAGCTTCTCTGGGCACCCTGTGCCAGGACCTGCCCACCCTCACAGGGAACAATTTCTTCTGTATATTTTGGTTTCCTGGTGACCCTGGAGACACATCATTTCCTTGGAAGGGAGATTTGGAAGCCCCAATCCCAATTCCTTTTTGTCCTGCCAAATCTTGCCTCTTTGGCTTCTGCACACTTGTATTTAGCTCCTTCTTTTTTAATCTTCTTTTCTTGGTTAAGTCGCTGTTCCAGCTATCTGAGCAAAGATGTTATCGGTGCTCCAAGGGTCACCCGTGCTGATTTCCAGTTGAAAGTGAGAGGCATTGGGACCCTGAGACGTATCCCTGTCATTAGACCCACTGAAGTGTTAGTAGGGAGCAGAGGTGCACCCCCAAAGGTAACAGGACTCTCCTGGATCTGTCAGGAGAGGTGCTGCTGGGTATTGAATGTGATGCCATTGTTTCCTCCTGTGTGCTGTGTGGGGACTCACTGTGGGAACAGGCTTTTGCTGTCAGATTTCTTTGCCTCTAAACAAGGCTCACAGAAACCCCCATCTCACATTCGGAGAGTCCCTGAGGTTGCAGCCAGAGCTCTGACTTAGAGGGGTTTGCATTTAATTACAGTGAAAATTTCCATGCTGTAATTTGTGTTTAAAATCAGGCAAAGCCTCTCCTGTCCCAGCACTGCTCCCTTCTGCCTGAGGACTGCTGGCATTCCAGACATCTTCCCTGCTGGAGCACCAGTGGGACCCCTGGGCTGCCCCACTACTCCCCATGGCAGCAGCAGCATCTGTGTCTTCTGAAGAGGGTGACAGACCCCTCCTCACCATCTTCCCTCTGCCAGGGCCACCTGAGCCTGCCCAGCTCCCTGTGCAGTTCAGTCCCTCAGGGTTTTCCTTCCCCCATAAATCCAGGGATTCAGCACTCATGCCCTGAGCCATTAGTGCTGTCTCTCCCTTTTCAGAAATATTTTTCCATAAGCTGGAAAAACTGAACTGTGTCATCTTTGGCATGTTTTCCTTTTGATCCCAGCTTTCATTATGACACTTTTTCTTGAAGAAAAATGTTGGAGGGAGAGATGGTGAGTCTGAGGGTCAGATTGGAGGATCTGTGTTGGATCAATGTACAGGAGGAAAAGCTTTTGCATCCTGCATTACCACTATGTATTTATATTTCAGTGCAAAGGGGGGAAATGCACATATTATCGAATGATGCACTTTTTTATCTTCTTTATGACTTCTAATGCTATAGCTGGTTTTTTTTCAAACCACTAAAAGCATAAGCATTAAAGCAATTTTCCAGAGTAATATAGCAAGAGGTCTGCAGCAGCTCTGCAACATTTGATAATAGTTGCCATCTTCAGCTGAAGATAATGATGTTAACAAATGTAATGGGAGTAATGAGTGGAGATTCAAAAAAAGCAGCTTTTGTTTAATTTTTTTGTAATGCAAATGAGTTGGGGAATAAAGAAGGAGAGCAGAAAATAATGAAAACTTCATTGGAAATGAATCTTAATCCTTGCAGCCAAGCACTGGGAGGTAGGAGGGAAGGAGAGGGATAGAAGTTGAGGATGCTCTGGAAGTGTCCAAGGCCAGGTTGGATGGGGCTTGGAGCAACCTGATCTAATGCAAGGTGTCCCTGCCCATGGCAGGGGGAGGAACAAGATGGTATTTAAGGTCCCTTCCAACCCAAACCATTCTTGGATTCTGTGGCATGTCTGGGCTCTGTATTGGAGTCGAATAAGGTGAAATTTGGTGTCAGGCTTTGCTCCAGTCTCACCTCTGGCCCATGGATAGGGTGGGATGGGTAAGACTGAGCCCCAGCAGGCAGCAGCACAAGGTGGTCCTCCCTGCTGAGGGAGAAATCTGTGTTCCTGTGGGGCTTCTGGGGTCTCTCCCACCCCTGAAAGAACGGACTGGCACTTATGTCTGACAGGAGGTTGTAGCCAGGTGATGGTCAGCTTCTTCTCCCCCCACAACAGGATGAGAGGACACAGCCTCAAACTGCACCAGGGGAAGCTCAGGTTGGAAATCAGTGAGAATTTCTTCATGCACAGGGTGGGCAGGGATTGGAATTTGCTGCCCAGGGAGGTAGTGGAGTCCCCTTTCCTGCAGGTGTTCAAGAAATGGCTGGACATGGCACTCAGTGCTCTCATCTGGTTGACAAGGTGGTGATCAGGCAAAGGTTGGACTCGATGATCTTGGAGGTCTTTCCCATCCTAAATGATTCTGTGATCCTGTGACTCCACAGCCCAGCTCCTCACAGCCATGGGCCTGGGGTTGACTGCTGTCTCCTGGCGTGGCTGCTTTCAAGCAAAGCAAAACTCTCTTCCTCTTGCTCCTGGGAGGCTGGAAATCCTGTGTTTTCTGTTCCTGCAGCACCTTCCACTTTAGAATTATGCCAGCTGAGTTCAACCTTATGACAGCCCAGCAACTCCCTCTCCCCCTCAGAACAAGTGAATTTGCTTTATTTAGATTGACTCCCAGCCCAAGTGATAGGTATGAGCCTGGCAAATGAGCATCCTTGTGATGAGGACTGGCACTTATGCATGTGCAGAAGATACAGGTCTGTCAGCTTGTGTCAGCTCGCCTTCTACAGAGTGTTTAATCTCCTCACCCTTGGCCAAGAAATGCATTAAGAGCTCTGCAGTGTGTGGGAGCTCAGCAATGGAGGGATGTTGCTGCCTGCCCCTCTCCTGTGAGTGCCCTGCAGAGTGATGGGATGAGGGCAATGGGAGGGAGCACCAGTCAAACCAGGCACTGCACCTGGAGGAGAGCTGTGGGCAGCTGGAAACTGGGAGGAACTGGAGGTACTGAACAACCCCCCTTCCTCCTGGCAGGGTGGTCTTAGGAGGGTTAGTGGAGCACCAGGAGGGCGGTGTTCGGAACAGGACTGGAAGGCAGGGAGCAGTGGGTGACCCCCGTGCCTGCATTAAGGCGATGCCATTGCGCTGGAGCCCGAGCTGGCTCGTGCTGCCAGTGAGCAGATGGTGGTCACGGCTGCGTGAATGTCCTTGGGCACGAGGAGCAGCGTCCCTGGCCCTGGGGGGATCCCGTCTGTCCCCTTTCCGTGCTGTGGTGGGGCAGGACCCTCTCCCACCGGCATGGCCACAGCATTCAGGGAGAGCAGTGCTTGGTCAGATGGATTTGGGTGGCTGCAGGGAAACCCTCCTGCCCAGGGGACAGGGCACC
Organism: Xenops minutus; assembly: GCA_035221455.1. Taxonomy (NCBI): domain Eukaryota; kingdom Metazoa; phylum Chordata; class Aves; order Passeriformes; family Furnariidae; genus Xenops; species Xenops minutus. The sequence continues at coordinate 6,026,938 of JAWWEE010000062.1, forward strand.
TTGGGCAGGGTGCCCTTGGCAGCATCGCCTCTCCCTGCGTGTTGTGTGAGCGGGTGGGCTCTGAGCAGCAGCAGCATCACTGGCCTCGAGGGTGGTGGGACTGGGGAAGGTGGGAACACCCCTGGCTTTTGTGTGTAATTCTCTGCCATGTAAGAGGTGTCCCTCAGGCCCCTCAATGGCAGCGGGTGCTCAGCTCATACTCCAGGTGAGGATGGAGTGACATGGCACAGGGTTGAGCTCAACATTTTAGGGGACAGGCCATGCTATAAACCAAGAGGGTTTTTTTGGGGTTTTTTCCTTTGTTTTGTTTTGGAAGGAGGGGGTTTTTGGTTTGTTGGGGTTTTTTTGTTGTTGTTGGTTTATTGTTTTTTTTTTAAAAAAAGGATGAAGATGTGAATTACCTCATCTGGCTTTCCAATTTACAGCTTTTAATTAATCTGAAATTTCAACATAAGAGTTTTATGGCAAGCAGAGGCATCTCTGCAAGCTGGGGAAGCACTTTAACAATGATCTGAGATGAATCTGCAGGATGAGATAGCACCGCAGTGAACAGGCTGTAAAAAACAGAACTGTGGAGTAAAAAATGCTGAGGTATCAAGGCAATGATCTACAAATGAGATTTCTTTTTGGAGCCCTTCCCTGTTACAAGAGTGTCCCTACCTGCCCATCTGCTGATCTCTGTTTCAGCACCTATTGGTGATGACAAGCAAATCAGAGAAGTCTCAGCTGTCTGTGAGATGGACACTCAGTCCATCACCAGAGGACCTCTAGGACAAGGAAGGAGGGGTCTGTTGAGTAAGGATGGTCTGGGACCTGGGCTTGGGTGGGGTGCTCCAGCCCAGAGGGGCACAGCAGGTACCTGAGCATCCCTTCTGTTCTGGGCCAGTCATCCTCTCCCCATTGAGGTGTCTGTGGCTGCACCATTTTGCTGTTCTTCCTTGGCATGTAGGGTCAGAATTGTTCTTTCTCTGAATCCTGGCATGATCTCTTGTCTTTGTGGTATATCAGGGCTCATTTAGTCCCTCAGGAGGGTTGTTGTGGTTCCTAAATAATCCAGCACTATCAAACTCCTCGTTAGCTGCTCTACCCTTACTTGCTGTCCTCTGTATCACCTTTCTGCAGGGCAAACAAGGGTCTTCTGAGCTGGATGCAGGAGGTGTGCTGGGTCTGCATGGCCAGTGCCCATCATGTGTCCATGTTCCCCATGCCACTGGGCTTGCTTGGGCTTGCTCTTCTCCCTGTTTAACTTTCTGCAGCTTTCAGAGCAGCACATTATCCTCTGTTTTCCCTCTCCAGCCACCTAAAGCCTGGAAAATTGCAATAATGAAGGGTAATGATACAGTGTGGGGAGCATGCTTCCATTTGAAGTCTCTTAAAGTTGTATAAACACAAGCAAGAAGCATTTGTTTACAAATATTTCCCTGTGAACAATCGAGGGGGAGAGCAAGCTTCTTTTGTTTCTGGCTGCCACATCCTTTCACTCCCTGAGCCTTCCAGGCTGAATCCCTCAGGAACAAGATGGGAAACTCCCCAGCCCCGGGGGCTTCTTGTCCTGCTCCTGAGTTTCACAACCCAGACTTGGTGCCAGCAGACCCACTGGTGGCAGTGGAGATCCCTCTGTGTCTCCCTCTCCCCTCCTCCCCGATGGCTCCACAGGAATGTGGGTCCTCATGGCATGAAAATCCCCTTGGAAATGCAGACGAGGGGCAAGCCGGGAATTTGCTTTTAACATCAATATTCAGAAATAGTGCGTGTGAATAATTGATGGTCCTGTGAGCTGGGGCTTGTCTGTCTGTCACAGCAAAGCAGAGGTGACAGAGTGACAGGCTGGGGTGGGGGGAGACTCCCGTCCCTCCTGGGGCACCACCAGAGTGGCTGCACAGGGTGGGATTGGCCTGGATTTTGGCAAAGGCTGCTCCAGCTGCTGTGCCAGGGAGCTGGGCAGGGGTCTGTGTGCTCACCCTGGTCCCAAGCAGGGACAGGGCTGTCCTGTTCTCCAGCCTGGGCCATGGGACTTCCAGCAGCTCCTCCAGCTGCCCTCCAGGTCCTGCTGTGCTGCGGTGGCCGAGCCACCAATCCGAATGTTTTAGGTGAAAAATAATCTGTCAGCAGGATTTGCCTGACCTTAAATTAGCTCTCACAGGAAGAGCTTAACCCTCATTGCTGGATCAGTGTCTCCTCCTTCCCCAGGTCAACCTGGCTGCCTGCTTCTGTCCCCTTTCTATTTTAATCTCTATTTTTGTTCTTTCTTTTGGGCATCCTTTGTCTTTAGGGTGATTACATGGTTCTGTTCCGAGCAGGCAGAGACTGCCATGTTTTCTGTGAACCACTGGCAATTAGACCAGAATAGCTGTCTCCTTAATGAAAATGCACTGAGCAGCATTGCTACTGTGCTTTACAGCAGCAGGGACATGATCCCTGGGAAATTTGGGTGTGCTGGGGCTGGGCTGGATTCTTCAGGAGTGTTTATCCATCTGATGGCCCTGGGACAGCTGCTGTGGTGTAGGATAGCCCAGCTGGCTTTGCTGGAGCAAATCTGGGCCATACAAAGGTTATGCCACTGGTGCAAGTGGCTTTACCTGCTCCTTGATCACTGTGCTGGTGGGACACGCAGGTCACTCGGTGGGGCTCAGCCTCCCACCAGCCTTGGCATGCAGCAAAGCCTCACAGTTCCCCCTTCAAAGCCTCCAGCACTCACTGCACGGAGCAGGGGAAGAAGAAAAGACCTCCACCAGCCAAAACTGCAAAGGGAAGCGAGAGCTGGAGCCTTTATAGCTGGAACCCTGAGCGGGAGGGAGGAGCAGGGCTGAGCTCCTGCTGCTCTCTCTGAGCTGCTCTACAAAGCAGCTCCCGGCTTGGCGAGCAAGATACAGCGAGAGGTTTGAAAGTTGTGACCTCAGCAAATGTATTAGACGGGAGAAAAGAGCTTTTTTTTTCCCTTTCCCCCATTCCAGTGTCAGCGTAGCCGTGGCTTTTAAACCACATTATACAGGCTTGTCATCCGAGATAAAATGTTATTAAGATAAAATGCTACACAGGGAGCAGTAGGGGACTTCCCACCGCCGTATTTCAGCGCAGCCATAGGACTGCGAGGCTGTGCTCTGCTGCTGGCACCGAGCTGGGGCTGCCAGGGACAGAGCCTGTGCTGGGCTGCCAGGGACAGAGCCTGTGATGCCCTGCAGCAGGGCAGGAGTGGGATGCCATGTGCCCCTGCGTGGGGAGAGGTGCTCCCCTGAGCGTGCCGGTGTGCCCAAGTGTCTCCTTGCCCTCTCCCAGTCTTTGTCACCCATGGGCAGGCTGGCAAGGTGCAGGGGGAGGCAAAGGCATCAGGGCACTGACCTGTGTGGAGCTGACAGGGAGCATGTGGGCACCTGAGGGGGCTCCCTGGGGCCCCTCCTTCATGGGTCACGGCACTCTCTGGATGCCTTCCTCTCCTCTGGCTCCCAAAGCCACCCTTTTCACCACTCCCCTGCTGCCCAGCATGCCATGGTCCCCAACCAGTGCGTGTCCCCACGCCGCTGTCGTGCCTGCATCCCCTGCTTAGGGCTGGCACAGCCTCTTTAGCCTCGCTGACAGCCTGTCGATAATATTAATGTACTCCAGCCCCTGTTAATGTCCGTGAGAAGTCTCCTCCTGCCCTTTTGCCATCACTTTTCCGTCACCAGACATTTGTGTGCTGTGGCTGTGACATTAATCTGCTGAGCTGTGCTGGCAGTGTCAGTGTGAGTGGCTCTGGAGCGCAGGTGCAGAATTTCGGGGAGCTTTCCAGACCCATCTACCAGTGACAGAGACATTTGGGTGAATCCTTTAACACGGCTTGAAAAGAGTCAGGCTGCATGCCCTGCTCCTCAGCAGCTACAAAAGGAGAGGGCAGGAGCATCTCACCTGGGCTCCAGCACATCAGGAGCACAGGAGGGACCCCGAGGTAGGTGTGTGATCTGCAGGCAAAGCACACGCCAAAACATGGAGAGGGAAGAGCTGTTTGACCTGACACCAAGGCAGAACAGAGAAAGGGAAGAAAGGGGAGAGGAGGAGAGCTGTAGCTACAAGGCTGGGTAATCCCTCAGTTGAGCCCGGCGAGTGCTGTAGCTGGAACATGAACTTGTCCTGGGCATGTTCAGCTTGTAAGAGGGATGAATGTAAAAGCAATGCTGTTAGCTGCCTTATTAAAGGCTTGGGTCTAAGTCAATATGCACATGTCCCAGGTGGCTCAGTGCTGTAATTCCTAAAGCTTCACACTTCTTTGCCAGTACTTTTTGCTTGGAGGTTCTTCCATTTCAGTTAAACCCTCCCACCCCTTTGCTGTCCTGGGTTTACATCTCATGTGTGGGAAGAGGACTGATCTGGGGCTGGGCAGAGGCTGAGAAACCCACCTGAGCTGACACCATGTCTGGCCCCTGCTGTGGGACTCACCCCAGTCCCAAGACCTGAGGCCACCCAGTCTGGGACACTGCTGGAGGTGGCAGTGCTGGGGTGCCCTGTGGTGTCACACCTGGTGAACCATCTCAAGGTGCTGCCCTGGAGAAGTCCCCACAGTGTTTCCAGCACCGCTCCCTCCTGCTCTGCCCATGTGTGTAAGATGGGGCTGGGACTCCTGTTCCCAGCCCCAGGTGTGCAGCACGCCTTGGATTGTGGCCATAAACAGATCCCACAACCTTTGGTCACCACACGGTTTCTGGAGCTGCTGGAGTGGGTGTGATTGCATGTGTAGGGCTGAATGTCTGACTTGCATCTGCTGTATCTGCTCTGGTGAGCAAATATTTGCAGGCAGGAGGAGATAATCGCTGCTGATACAGGTATTTACCCATCCTGTGCAGTTTCTCTGCCCCCCTGAGTGCCAGGCTGAGCAGGGACCCACACAGTACCTGTCCTTGTGCTACCAGGAGGTCCCCAAATGAGGAGCCTCAGCACAGCCTCACAGGGACTGCCACAGTGTGGATGTTTTCTACACTTTTCTTCACTCTCCTGTCCTCTCTTACCCCATTCCTCCATATGCTGGCACAGGTTGCCCAGAGAAGTTGTGGCTGCCCCTGGGAGTGTTGAAGGCCAGGTTGAATGGAGCTCTGGCAACCTGGTCACATGGAAGGTGTTCCTGCCCACGACAAGGGATTGGAATAGGATCATCTTTAAGGTTCTTTCCAGCCCAAACCATTTTGGGATGACTCTGTGATGCTGTGTGTGGGGCTGCCCTGAGCCAGGAGTGTCTGGGCTGTGCATCTCTGTCTCTCTGAGTCCTGGGGACCCAATGCTGGGGTCTGGAGGGGCAGATGAGCATTGTCAAGGGACACATTGCCCCATTAGTACTGCTGTGCCCTCGCAATGCAGGCAGTCAGCACTAGACATAATGTTCTCCTAAGTAATGGGATTTGTTTTTAACCCAGGGACATCCCTTGAAGCTAATGAAAACGTGTATTAACTCAGGCTGCTTCCTTATTTGTGGGATCCCTCTGCCGGCCCTTGTGTCTGACTTACACGTGGGTGTAAAAGCCCCACACCTGATCACCCCCTCCACACCCCCACACTCTGGGGCTGGAGCTTTGGGACTGCAGGCTGCTGGGGCAGCTGGGGCGGATGCAGCCTGATGGTTCTTAGGGCTGATTGCACACAGGCACAGCTGGTGCCAGGGAGCTGAACAATAAAGTAGCCACTCTGGGCTGATTGGGCTAATCCATGCTGCAGACCAGGGCCTGTTTTCATTAGTTTTCCTCGATCAAATTAGATTGCCAGACGACAGATCCTATTAAAGCAGGGGAGACCTCCAACATGGTGTGTCCTGCTGGTCCTGGGACTTCAGCCATCGCTGGTGCCCGGAAGGGAGGAGGAGGATGCTGGTGCAGCTCCTGGGCACTGGGATGCCTTTGCCCTCGTCCAGGAGGGGAGCAAGGACTGTCCCTCAAGGGCACATGGCTCTGACCCCTCCTGGCACCGCAGCAGAGCCCTGTGTCCTCCAGGGAGAGAGCTGCCCTCTCTTGCAGTTGCACCACTCCCCACATCCCTTGCTTTCAGCATCCTCCCCAAGCCCACACCAAGCTGGCTCCTGGCCTGTATTAATTTAATTTCATTTTTAACTCTCCTCCTCACAGGCAGGGCAGCCCCAGCTGCGAGCTCTGGCATGAGGCTTGTGTGCTGTGTGCTCTGAATAGCAGATTACACTGCCCTTAATCTGGCTGCGTGTTTGGGCACCCAGAGCTGGGTTGTGACTCAAGATACGGGTAATGGGATTTGGGCTTCCTTGCAATATATTTCCAAGTAAAGGTGATTGATCGTACTATTGATGACCTACTATTGATCAGCCTTTTGTGGCTCTGAGATGGTCAGGCTTCAGCCTGCCTGTAATCCTTCAGTAATTACTTCATCCTGCCATGAGATGTATTGCCACAAAAAGATGTTTGTGGGGCTGGGGGTGCAACCAGCAGTTCTACTGACAAGACCATGGCAATGATCCAGACTTTGCCAAAAACCACTGGCTGCTCTTCCTGGTCACTAGAAAAGCCAAGGGTCTCTCTATGGTGGGTCAGACTTGATGTCTTTGGAAAGGGTTGAGTTCCATGGGAAAAGTCTTGATGTGAGGGATCTCCTGTCCCTGTGAACCAACTCCAAGTCGTGACCATACAAGTCTTGAGGGTCTGGGATTAGCTACTCTTGGACATGAATTTCTGGAACCTGATGCCTTTGACTTTGAAACTAATTTCGTACCAGTGCCAGGGATAGGACTTGTTTTATGCAGCCAACGTTTCTTCTCCTTGATTGAAGACAGAGGCAGTGCCAGGGCAGGACAGAGTTCCTGACAAGCATAATTAATAGCAAATTTGCTGCCCTGCTTATTGATTCACCGTGGAGTTACCTCTTCCAGGAGGATTTCCATTCTTGTGTTCGTGGTGTTATTTGTCATCACAACGCTACAAAGCCAGACCCGATTTGGCTTTGGGCATCTTCCCAAAGATGCCCAGAGCCTCCTGTGGGTCTGAGGTGAAAAGCCAAGGCACAAATTGATGTGGGGTTGCCCTGGACTGGTAGTACTGGGTGGGTTCTCCCTTGAGGAGCCACAGCCACCCTGGCACAGGGGTTTGAATAGCCAGGCACAAGCTGATGCCAGGGATGCACAGCAGTGCCTGCTCCCACTCACCAACACTCCGGTGTGCCGAGTAGTTCCGTGTAGGAATAAATGTTTCAGTTGCACTATAAATAATGGAGCGAGTAAAGATGTTGTATAAGCGGTGCTCTGGGTTTTGCCAGAAGGGACGTAGTTTGTTATGGGGTTTTTTTGTTTTGTTGTAGGATTTTTTGTGCTTGTGTTTTACCTTTTCTCCCTCCCTTTTTTTTCCCCTGGAGTTCAACACAGAAAGGACTTGAGGGAAGGAGATTTAACTGTTGCAGCTAAGTGAGTGAATTCTTGTGGGTGTACTGTGCAGTGGTGTGAAACCAGCAGCATCACTTCCCAGTGGACAGCCTTCCACTCACACGGGGTATTTTGGTGGCTTTTAACAAGCGGGTTTTTGCATCACCTGCATCCGGAGAGAAAAAAGCCTTGTTAGACTCCAGGTGCTAAGGGCAGCAATGACCTGTCCGTGGCTGGGCTGTGCTCTCCTGATGGGATACAGCTGCGGTAGGAGGGGCTGTGCTGCCAAAAGCTGGGCTGCTGCCCCAGAGCCAGCCCTGCTCTCCTGCTTGGCACAGCGATGGGACCTGAGATGGTGAGTCCTGTGCTCTTGTCCTTGTGGGGAGGGGCTGGCAGAGGTGGTCTGGGCTCACCCTTTCCCATGAATACTGCCCAAGCCTGGCAGCCCTGAGGCAGTCTGTCTCTGGGCTCCTTTGGAAGGGAAAGCTGTGTGAAGCTCCCTGGATGTGCCACCTTGTTTTGGGGAGCATGAGGATGGCTTGAGCCCTTTACTTGCAGGAGGTTTTGTCCTGTTCCGAAGAGCTGCCTGGTCCCATGTGGTTGTGGAGTGGTTTGGAGGACTGTGGACATTGCCAGGGGAGCACCTCAGGAGGGCTAGAGCAGCTGGGCTCCCAGGGAAGGTGTGACTGGACACAGGGAATGGCCACAGACTGCAGAGGATATCGGCTTTACCCTCTGGAAGTGTTAAAACCATAAAGCTGTGTTTTAATCATGGGTTTAAGGAAAGAGTGGAGGGAGCAGGGCTGGATCTTGTGAGTGCACGGCTTGTGTTAAAGTCAAAGCTTTGAGGCTGACTCTGAAAGCTGGCATGTCGAGACCCTGGCTCTTGCAGTGCCCGGTTGTGGAGCTGGCTGTGGTCACCTCTGCTCCATGCTGGAATGGGCAGGAGGCCACACCTGGCACTGTGCAATTCCAGGGCTTTTTGTTCTGCTTTAACACAGCCCAAAAGCATTAATGAGGAGAGTATGGCTTGCAGGAATGAGATGTGTGCCCTGTTTTGGGATGCGAAAGCAAAAGGCATCCAAGTGCCACAAGCTCAGTGCTGGTGTGGGCAGCAGCTGGCAGAGCTGGTGCTTGCACATCTGAATTCCCAGCTCCCAAACCCCACTGAAAGGTGTGTACACATAAGCTTGCTCTCTGTGCCTGTGTGAGTGAGGGTCTGCTGGCCAGGAGCTCCAGATGTCTTTGTGCCCATGGCAGGAGGAGCTCTGGGTAGGGCTGAGGCTGCGCGGGGGTTCCATCATGCCTGGCATGGTTGGCTCCTGATTCCAGGCAGGGCCTCTGAGTGTGACTGGAATATACACACTTTACAGTAATTACCCCTAAGAATAAGATGTTGTGTAATTGTGACTGAAAATATGTTGTTGGAGCCAGAAGCCCCAGCTGTGGTGAGCACAGGCTGGGTGTGCTGTGAATGCAGGATGATGAGGAGGAGCGGGGGGTGCTGGTAAGGGGGGCAGCCACTGATGATTTGCAGGAGACATGGGGAAGCAGGGGGATCTTTATTTGCTGTGCCTGACGAGAGCCAGTAAGCTCCACCTGCAGTTTTATTTCTAATTCACCTGCGTCTTTATTTCTCCTTGTCTGCCAGTAGCGATGAACAGTCCTGGGTACCACAGGGGGGCTTGTGCTGGCAGCCCGTGGTGCTGGCCTGGCTTCCAGGGGCTGAGCAGGGCTAGTTTTCCTACCCATAGTGTCTGTGCTCACCACTTTGGCACTTTTTGTTGCACTGAGCATCATCCGACCTGCCAGAGGTGCAGAGGTGCTGCTGGGCAGGAGGTGGCTGGAGGCAAAGGATGCTTGGGGCAGATGGGGCAACTGCAGATTTCAAAGGCACCAGACTGGCCAAGAGGGGCTCCCAGCAGCTCCCATTGATGTTCCTCCTCTTCTCGGAGGCAGCAGGCTGTCCTCCCCTCGGCTGGGGGCCAGCAGCTTTGTGGACTGCCTTGCAGCCCCACGTTCAGCATGGAAGTGGATTAGGAAGGGGCTTTACTTCTCTTATAGATGAGTGCTTTTAAGCACTCGTGTGTTGTTGTGCGTCCTGCTGGGAAGGAGCCAAATGTTCCGACAGCTGGCCAGACCCTGGATTGGGGGGACTTGAGCTGTAGGTGTTGCAAACAAGGTCTTAATTGATTTATCTGGACACATGACTTTTAATTTTATGGCAGAGTTAAGAGCCTTGCCCCAAATCAGGGGGAAGGGGAGAGAAACGAGCTGATATGGCATCTCCACATCCATAGGCTGGGATCTGGGTTTGGAGTGGACTGTGTGTGGCAGGAGTGCCCCAAATCCCCTATTCCTCCAGCTTCCACTCTGCCTTGGAGTGGGGCAGTGACAGGCACAGAGTCAGACAGTGGAATGGACCCGGGACAGCTGGTGACACCTGCATGTGAAGGGCAGAGAGATGACAGGGCTCCCTCCCCTCTCCCTCCCTGATTCTGCTCTGAAGTGGTGGGGAGAGGAGGGGAAGCACTGAGGGGACCTTCCCCTGTGAGTGGCAGAAACATGAATATTTCACAGCAATCCCTGCGGGAGCAGATGGATGTGGGTATAATTTTGGTTGACAAGTGCCATGTTTCAGGGCCCTCCTGCTCCCTGCTGCCCTTCCTGAAAGGGGAGGGGGTGCAGTGTCACCTGGGCATCCCCTGGCACCATGCTGGGCTTTTCCTGGTGCCTGGCAGAGGGGCTGCATGCTGGGGATGCTCAGGCTGCCTGAGAGTCCCCATGCAGCACAGGGAAGGAGTTTGGAAGGACTCCCAATGAGACTCAGGGGAGCACTGCAGGGAAGTTTGCCCTGTCTGATGACACTTAGTTTGGATGTGTCTTTCTTGGAGGCTGTCACAGGAGGTCCTGGATCTGTGGCGTGTCCCTTGGGTCGTGCCACGCTCGGGTGGAGGACGCTGGCCTTGCTGTGTTGGGTCAGAAGCCACTGTGGCAGCTGGCACGAGGTGGGCTGGGGGGCTCGTCAGCCAGAGACAGCCACGGCCACGACTTGGGTCTGGCCTCCATCAGTTCCTGTAGGAAATCACTTCACTTACCCAGATGCGAGCGTACAGTCGCGCTGCCCGCGGGCTGCCCTCCTCTCCCCCGCCAAGCCCCAGCCTCTTACGCAAATCGCTTTTCACGCTTCCTTAATTGAAACTGTCAGATGGGCTTTACCTTTTTTTTTTTTCTTCCTTTCCATGTGTGGTGATACAGACGTATTAATTCCACCATGGATATCCCGGCAGCTAGGAGAGATCAATAAAATGAGGTTGCATCTGTGACATATATATTACAGGAGCGGCACCGGCAATATTTCATCGGGAAAGCCGAGCCAAATACACACGTGCAGAGCCCTGTGGAGCACATTTGGCCATGTAGAGGACAGAGTTACTGCCTGGCTTTAGTGGCACATGGTTTTCCATGCCCTCATGCAGCCTGCTTGGCACGGGAAGGGGATGAGGAGCGACATAGATGCCCCCACTTTGCTTGTGTCTCTGTGCATCTCATGTCCCTTAGCCATGGGACACCTGTCCAGGGCCATGTGGGTTATTTTTTGGCATGTTTTGAGTTCGTGTCACTCTGGCCCTGAGGGCACAGGGTGACCTGGCACTGTGTCTTGGTGCTGATGGCACTGGGCTAGGTGCACCAGCTCCTGCTGCTTCCCACCCCCCACCCACCTCCCTCCAGAAATCCCCACAGCGGGGATTTGCGCTTTGATTATTTCCAAATACCGGTTTGTGTAAAATTTGATTTGAGGAAACATTTTTCTCCCACATGCTGTAGGATTGAGGGCGTGTAATCCCTCCTAAATCGCCTGGACGAGGTTTGTATTGCAATGCCAGTATCAGAGCTAACAAAAGGGGATTAGACAGGAAAATTCTGCGTGAAAACCTGCCGCTCTTTGAGGGCTTTTAGTACAAAGAAGATAAGATAGGTAGAGCAGAGCCATTTTTAACCCAGTTTTTAATGCACTCAGTGCCTCTCCTTCCAAGGCAAAGGAGAGGGGAGATGTCATTCCTTTTAACCCTTTCCCCTCCTCTGGCTTTGAGCATCAATTGTTGCTTTCGTGTAGGCACAACAGTGCGGGGTGAGTGCTCCGAGAGGTGCTGGGCAGGAAAAGTTGCCAGGGAATGTCCAGAACCAGTTTTTATTTCCTTTCCAAGTTGGTGGGGAAGGGGGGAGCTCCATCAGAGCCCCTGGTGCCTGAGCTGCACCGGTGGCTGCACACTGACCTGCAAATCCTGACTGTGCCACTCACAGCCCCTTGTGCAGGGGGGAGCAAAGCACGTTCCCACCTCACCTGCCCGGAGCCAGGCACTGTGTCTGCATGTCCCGGGGATAGCTGTCCCATCGGGGATGGAGATCTGTCCTGCAGGGGATGGATAACTGTCCTGTCTGCGCCGTGTCACACCGCCTGTCACATCAGCATCAGTCAGGAGGCAGCATCGTCACAGAGACAGCTGTCAACCTTTGCGGGCAGCGATCCGCCCGCCACTGTATTACAGGAGCTCAGCAAGTGCCAAGGCACATCAGGCCAGGGGAAGAGATGCTCCAGGGGGAGATGAAAGGATCCCTTCAGTGGAATTCATGTGGAATAAGCTTTCCACAGGAGATATTTCCCGCTAATCCTCCTTAGCGCTCAGCTGATGCCTTGAAGCATCAGGGGTTTATATGCCTTTTAAAAATTCATTCTCTCTGCTATAACAGCAGGTGTATGTGTTATCAGCTGCCCTGCCCAGGCCCCTCCGATGCAGGGCTGCACTCTGGGACCTGCTGGGTGTGCTGCTTCAGTGAGTTCTGCAGGTCACCTGAGCCAGGTGAAGGCAACCTGCCCTCTCTGGTGGCTTTGCATTCCCCTGGCAGAGGGTGAGCTGGGTCCTGATGACCGTGGGGTTTTGGTGGTGAATATATGGGGAGGCAAATGGAAAGGCATTGTGGGCACCCTGCACTGAGCAGCTGGTGAGATGGGAAGACACCCTGACTGCTGCCTTAGCCCCCATCCATCTGCCCCTGCTAATTGCAGCTGGACTTATAATATTCCACTTATCTGGTCGAGGGATACATGTTAGTTATTAGAATTGATTATCACTAAAACCCGTCTGATACCCAGATTTACAGCGTGGCTGCAGAGCCAGGCGGTCTCCAGCCCTGAGCAGCCAGGATCTGGCACTCTCTTCCAGCCAGAGCTGTCTCTCCATAGGTGTTTAGCCAGGGAGAAGCTGCTTTTCCCTTGACACTGCTCTGATGTGTCCTGTGGGGCCACAGGGGCTCCAGGGTGAGCAGAGCCAGCTCTGTGCTGCAGCTCCCACACCATGCAGTGTTTCACTGTGGTGGTTTATGGTCCTGGGAAGGGTGAGGATGATGAAACTGCGAGAGCTGCCAGTGCCAGGTTGTCTTTATTGCACCATCTGTGTGTGTGAGGCAGTGGCTGCCCATGCTCTGAGCCCCACAATGGGTTGAGGTCCTGGAGATGTTCCCCCTCTCAGGTTCAGTAGCAAGTGCTGTGTCGGGAGAACCATCATCAATCTGCTGCAGATTAATAGTCACCAGCAGGTTGGACTCTTGGAGGGGACGTTTTCCTGCTGTTTGGTGGGGCTGTGCCTTTCTTGGCTGCTGTAAAATCCCACGTGGGCTGTGTGGCAGCTCCCTGTCCTCTGGGTGCTCAGCTCTGCCTTGTGCATCTCCAGGAGCTACAGGAAGGGTGTGTGATCCTGCTGGAAAACCATCACGTAGTGGCCAAGGAGTATCAGTGAGAGCCCTTGCAAGGCAGAAAGGTGCACAGCACTCTTGAGGTCTATGGAGTGGGGTGGGAGGCAGAGAGGAGCCCCTGCGCCTCCTCAGCTTCACAACAGCTCGATGGCTCCACGATAAACAACTTGACAAAGTGTTGAAATCCTGAAGGCGGGGCTGGCAGGGGAAGGAGAGGGAGGTCATAATTGCACGGGAAAATAATGAACTGCGCTCTTCTTGGAATATGCAGCGGTCTAACAAGAATCGGAAAATTAATTATCTTCTGTAATTAGTGTAATGACCTACACTATTAGAGGTTATTTACAGCAGGAATAAAACTTCCCCCTATAAATGTCAGGCTGTGCTGTTGGAACACAAAGGCTGGAGCAAACCCTGCGCCAGGTGCAGTGAGGATCTGGAGTCAGGGCAGGACACTGGCCATGTCTGCTCAGCCAGCCCCTGACCCTCACAAGTCCAAGCTGTGCCTGGCCTGGGAGGTGCTGGCAGCATCCCTTCATCCCTAGTGCTGGGGAAAGCTGGCTCTTGCATCCCCCTTGGCTTTGTGTCACCTGGGCTTGGTCACTGCTGCTTGATGGGGACACCCCTCTCAGCCAGATCAGAGCCTGTCTTGAGTGGGCTGTCCCACCCTCAGCTGCCCCTGCTGTGCCCATGTCTGGATCTTTGCCATTCCCCTGCATGAGCACGCCTTGCTTCCCACAGAATCCCCCTCTGTGCCGGCTCTGGAGAGGCTCTTTCCCTCCCAGAGGCACACGCCAGCTGTGTGTGCACAGCTCAAAATGGAGACATTAGCCGGATATTGTTCCTCAGCCTGAAGCCTTCGTGGCTCTAAAATTGTCTCTTTTGGTGGCCAGGATGCATGAAATGGGTCCATAAGCAGCGTGTTTGCAGCACAGGGCACAGGCAGTGTGCTTGTGCCCTCTGCACTCGTCAGCAGAGATTTGCCTTCTGCAATGGGGCATTTGGGGTTGGTCCTTAAAGTACCACTAAGCTCTGCTGCTCCCTTCTCTTGTCTGGCCAAGTTCCTGCTCTATCTCTTGCCAACCAGGTTCCTGGTCCAGGTGCCACGTGGGGATGGGATGGGTCCCACAGGGAGGGCAGTGTGACCATGCCCTGGGGTGCTGCCCCACAGTGCTGTGGGTGCTGTCTGCTGTGGAGCAGATGGGCACTGGGAGTGAGGGAAGGGTACCCTTCTGCCAGGAAAGGTAGGACAGGGAAAAGTTGTCCGTGTGTTGAGGGTAACCTGAGAATTACTTGACATTTTAGCACGGAGGATCATGACTCTTGCATTATTAAAGGCGCAGTGATAAAATGCCTCACCTGTCACTGAGAACCGACATCAATAATTTAGTTTGGCACCTGGTGATTAAAATGAAATAAGCACTGGTCCAACTCCCTTCCCGGCACAGTGCTGGTGCTGCAAGGTCCATGTCTGCACTGAAAGCTTATTCAGTGCTTTCCCTGGATCCTGGTCCTCGCCACTGCTGTGCTGCCCTGTGCCTGGAGAGTCCAGGGTTGATGGGCAGTGTTGGCCAGGCCCAGCATGTCCGGGCATCCATGTGGTGCCCAAATATTGAATCAGGATGGAGGCAGGGCTGCTGCTGCAACAGCTGATGTAACCTCATTGTATAAACAGAACAGAGTGGGGCTCTTGAAACTGAGAGCGTATTCCTTCCAACAGACCCTTAATGTAATTTGAATGTACAATCGAGGGTTTTTATAGCTTAATATTCCAGTGTTTGTGGTGCATCCTGGAATTTAAGTGTCTTAAACGTAATTATTGTTAATTGCTCGCACGATTCTATAAACTCATCCAATTAAAAAAAAGTTATTAACTTTATAAAATATCGCAGGCATCCCACAGTGCAATATATTTGCAGGAAATAACAGCTCGAGCAGGCAGAGCTGAGATGCAACGAGGTAAATCGGTGACACCTTGTATTGCCTCCCTCTCCCTGAAGCCCTTTGGGAATGTGTTGTCTCCTTGACTAGGAGATCACTGTGCCCTGGCTCGGTGTTTGTACAGGGGTGTGAGTAGAAGGCCATGGCCAGCAGGACACGGAGTGGGGCTCTGAGGTTGGTAAGAGATCTCTGGTCTTTGATTTGGGAATCATGCAGAACCTCTCTCCCTGTTTGTGCTGAAAGCACCCCAGGGAACACCTGGGGATGTTGGGGAGTCCTTGACTGGGACACAAAGTGAGCAGCAGCCTCTGGGGAAGGGGAGAGGGACTGGAAGGCTCTTGGTGAAGCAGATATTCCTCCCTCCTGGCTTGCTCTGCATCCTTCCGCTCCTTGAGCTGGGGGCCAGTCATGGCCAGCCAGGGATGGTGATTATCATCTTACAGTCTAGAGCCAGAATTTATAACCAGGGATTTATTGTCCCCTGATTGCTCAGTGCTGCCATTTAACTCATGCCCTGGAAGAGTTATTTAACACAGAGTGAGTGGAGTTGTGCTAATACTGCCTTATGCACATACATCTTCTCCAACCTTCTCCTTCTCTGGTTCTCCTTATGGGATTAAAATCCTGGGTGCCCATTAGTGTGGGTAAAAGCTCAGTCTGGCACAGCAGGATTTCAGCTGGAGCTGCTTGACTGTGGAAAGATTGACTGGTTTGATTCCTGAGTGAACCCTGCCTCTCACATTGGCTCTGCCTGAAATATTGCTCTTGTGGGAGTTGAAGGAACCCTCCCAGGGAAGGAGGAAGCTGCAGGAGTGTATTGGGCAGTATCCACCCTCTCCCCGTGCTTTCTGGCCTGGGCTAGAAGGTGTCTTTTTCCCTTTCCATGTCACTGCTTTTCCAGTGGAAAAACAGTCTGTGGGAAGGAGAGATTTGAAGAAAGGAAACTTTCTCTCAGATGGAGACAAAATTGAATTCAGTGCGTGACTGAAATGAGAAGTTTCCACAAAAGCTTCATTTTGGCGAAGAAGTATTTCCTCTGGGATTTTTTCTATACAAAAGCCTTGGTAAGGAGCTATTACAGCTGGTCAAATGCTTTCTCAGAGCTGTTTGTGATACTTGCCTTCTCCATCTCCATTTGCATCTCTCACTGGAATCACTCTTCCCGTGCAGTGGTCCCAGCCCACGGGGCAGGACCAGCAGCCACCAGCCAGGGCAACTCCAGCTGCCACCGTGAGAATCAGTGGCAATTAATCCATCCTCTAAACAGCAGGTTTTGCAGGTAGATTTTCCATCTGAAGTAGCTGCTGATCTAGTGGCTTCTGGGACAGTGACGGGCTGACGGAGAGCACGCATGAAGCAGCATTTGTCAAATTAATGAGGCATTATAAATTATATCCACAATTTTCTCTTCCATTTCCTGCCACCCCCTTCTGTCACTGGCAGGGAGAGGGGACCTTGAGGAGCCACTCCTGGGGACTGTGGGGGCCAGGGCTCTCCAGCCAAGCATCTTCCTGGGTCTGGAATGCAGGCTCAGCCCACTTGCTTGGATCAGGAGGAGAAAAATGCCAGCAGTTCCTTGTCTTCACTAGGAAACTTGATGTAACTAGTATTGATCTCTCTATTACCTCTGTGAAGGGCAGCTTCATTTTTCAAGCAAAACAACCTTTGTATCTGAAATATAGAAATTGATTTTGAGCAGGGGCTGCTGGTGCTGGCAGAAGGGGCTGGATAGAGGCAGGAAGGATGAGACTGAGGTGCAGAATGAAGGGAGAGTCCCTCAAAAGTCAGGAGACACATGAGGCTTGTCTGGTCATGTTACCTGTGATCCAGTATGGAAATAATGGTGTTTGAAAGTCAGCAAATAAACTTTATTGAAGGTTCTTGACATGAGGGACATGAGGGGCTGGTGGGAAGGAGGATGGGTTTGGGAAGGGTCCCATCTCTGGCAGAGAGGTGGTAAAGAAGCTCTTGGCTGTTGTGACTGTGTTGTGCTGTATTCCATCATGGAGCTGGGGTGGACTGGGAGCATCCAGGGCTCAGGCACTGTGGGGAGAGCACCCGCCCCAGCTCCACCAACACCTTGGAGCCCAACTAAGCACGCAGCTTCATTTTAGGGTTGTTACAGTCCTGCTTAATTGGCTCTCGGGCTCCCTGTGCAAGGCGTCCAGTGCATCTTAATGAGGGATTCTCAAAGACTGGCTTTTTTTCCCTGGGACTAGAGCGAGGTGGTGTTTAATATTCATGTGTAGCTCTGCTCATTTGAAAGGTAACAAGGGAGTTAGATTCCCTGCTGGCAACGAATCGTAATGGGATCTGGGCTCCTAAATCACCTGCGCATCATGGTCCTGCCTCTTCCCAAAGCAGGCTGGGCTGGAGGTGACCACCCCAGAGCCACAGTGACAGCAAGGTCCCCTTCGGTGAGCCAGGACAGACTGAAGGGTTTCCAGGACAGCACTGGCACCGGGAAAAGCTTTTCCATACCACTTGTGTTTGGGATCTGGAGTATCTCACCACAAGCAGTCATGGAGGTCAAGTTGTTAGCCAAAAGCAATTGGATGTTGACATGACAGGGAGACGCTGTGGAGCGAGAACACTTACTGACAGACGTTCTGACAGAGCTGTTAAAGCCTTGGCTACAGGCAGGGATTGAGCTGATCTTTGACTGTTCCCGTTAGTCCACGTCTGCCCACACTGGGATTTCTTGTGCTTTTGTGCCTGGTATCAGGTGCTGGGTGTGAGGAGAGGCAAGGGGTGTTGAGAGGGTGGGTGCTGGCACCATCCAGAATGCAGATGGCCACAAATATCATCAGCACACGTGGTGGTGCTGGGAGTGTTTGCTGATGAAGGGGTGGGAGTTGGAGCTGCCTGGCAGTGTCTCCACTGTCCCCCAGGCCCTCTTCAAGGTGTCAACCATAAGGCCATCCATGCTCCCCTTAGCAAAGGAGGGCACTGCTGCCTCCCCACACACTGTGCCAGCCTGGCCTTGCAGAGGAGGCATTTGTGATCCCCACTTGCTGGGAAGAGACAGGAAATAGCCATGGGGAGCAGAGCTTTCACAGGGTTTTTGCTTTCCATCTGCTCCCCTGACTTTACTGCCATCCCCATCTCTCTGCGCCTGGGGACAGCAGGGGGGAGGAGGCACTGGCCATGTGTATGTGTTGGGGAGGACCCCTGGGCATCTCCTGCTTGGCTGGAGTGTATTGTACAGCAAAATGGTGGCTCCTGGAGCCTTTCCAGGGGATAATTCCACTGAAAAGATTGCAGCTGTGCAGAGGGGACCACACCAATGTCATCTGCATGCACTGCCTGTACATGCTGGGGAAGCCCCTTGCTTTCAGCCTCTCTGTGATCATCCCTGGACAAACCTTTGGAGCTCTGCATGGAACACTTGTGCCTGGCTAGGGGAGAATTACTCTTGTTTGTGGAAAAGATGCTTTCCTCATTTCCCTCTTCCTCTCTCCCTCCCTCCTGCTTTTTCTCATAGTCATTTTAGCCTAGATTAAAGAAAATAGGGTGCAGCACTGTGCGCATGTTCCGAGCGGTGTCTTTTCACAGTACTGTACTGATGCCAAGCAATAATGACAGGTTCAAGCTTTTCTGCATCACAAATGAACTGCATGCAAATGGCTAGTCCTGAATGGAGAATAATTGTCAGCACAGAGAGTCCTGCCTCCACCGATCCAGCTCCACCTTGCTTCCGAGGGGAGAAGGCTTCAAACAGTTAACGGGAATGGAGACGTGGAAATAGCGGGGAGCTGCCGTTTCCACTCTGCTAGAGCCTAACCTGTTAGTGCAGAGCTGTGTGAAGAATGTCAGGGATTTGTTCCAAGCGTTATCGAGATGTGGCTTTACATCTGTAAATCCTTTTACGCATCGCAGCTCAGCCGTGAGGTTTCCCCACGTGACGGGCAGCGCTCACTGCCTGGCCCGGGCCAGCACCAATATTGGACGTGACTGTGGGGCCAGTCTGTTTTGGGTGAGGCACCCACAAAACACTGTGTCTTTTTACCTCATTCTGGCTGCAGATTGGCCACAATCTGCTTGTTCTCCTGTGCAGAACCACCTCTCTCTCTCTCTAAGCCCCTCCAGTGCTTTCATACTGCCCATTAGTGCAGTTCCATTGTGCGTGTAGATTATCTGTAGTTGGGAGCGTGTCTGTGAGAAGCCAAGGGTGGGAGCCATGCAGCTGGCTTTGGCTGACCCTTGGGAAGCTTTTCCACCTTGTGTCAGCCGAGGATTTGACTTAGCATCACTTGCTTTTCCACCACAGTGTTACTAGCAGAACTGGATTTAGAAAATGATTGTGACAATCTCCAGCACCATCAGAAAAACATGCTCCATCATTCACTGTGATGTGAGCTGATGAGGGGAAAAAAAAAGGCTTGTTCATCCATCAGAAATTCAGTGATGCTGTCTCTAGGTGAGCAATTTGCCAGCGTTACCTGGTGTCACTCATTAGACACAAGATGTAACAGTCTCATTTACTCTTAGGGCTTCCTGCCTCTTAGTTACTTTTGCATTTGACTTTGCACGTGAAACTTGAGCTCATTTTTAGCCTCTGTTGAACTCAGCTTTCAAATTCCTGCTCATTAAGCCCAGTCCCAGTGTGTGGGCTGCATGCACAGGAGTGGGGTTTGGAAGCCAAAAAAGTCCCCTGGTGCCTGTTGCCATTAGGCTTTGCAGAACAGCGTGTGTGTGTTTCAAAGACAGCAGAGGAAGCAGTTTCTGCCCTCCCATCACTAGGTCTGAACTTTCCAAAATGCCTGGGCTTTGGCTGCATTTTAGCTTCTTTTTTTTTTTACAGATTTGTGGGCTTATAACTTTTTAAGGCATCTACATTTTTACATCAGGTTTGATTGATGCTTGTAGCCCATTTAGGGTTTTTTGGTACTCATACATAAAAGAAGGGGGGCAGAAGGTTTCAAGAAGGACTTGGTTTCCTCTGAGGAAGCAGAATCAGGGCTTGAGCAGGTGTTTCGTGGTTAGTGTTTTGCTGGTGTCTGGAGCAGAGGCACCAAAAGATGCAGGTGGGAGCACATTTCAGTACTGAATTCGAGTGTTTCCCTTCATTACTTGTCTCTGCTGCTGTATTTATTTGGTTTTAGCTACTCCTCTTGCTGGACATAAGGTGTGAGAGCAGGGGGAAGGTGAAACTATGGGTGCTGCTGACTCACTCCCTTACATACAGGAATAGGGCAGCTGCTGTCTCGCTGAGCTCCCAAAATTTCCTGCAGCATCCTGGCTGTCAGGGCCTGCTGTGCAGCTGTGGTAGGCACTCAAGTGGCTGTCCATCACTGCATAGCTTGTTGATGCCTTTCCACCCAGTTTCTGTGGATGGGAATTGTCCTCTTTGTTTTTCAGAGAGTCCCTCCTATTTGTCTGTCCCTCGCTGCGTCATCTAAACTGCATCCTATCCTTGCTGGTTTACATGCACTGGCTTAGGATGAATTTCAGGCTTGATACAGGCAAAGGATCAAGTAATTCAAGTAATGTTAAACTGAACTGGAGGGTGTATAATCAAGGACTGGGAAATTATTATGGAAGATCCAGACTAGGAAACTGGTATTCAAAAAGGCTTGGGTTTGTGCTGAGACAAAAAGAAATCCTGTTAGAAGCAGCTTCTTTATCTCTACATCATTGCTTTAGTTGTCACTGCTCAGCTCTTCAGGAGGCAGAGGGTGAGGAGCAGTTGTCTGCACCCTGATGGGGAAGAAGGGAGCGGTGCCTGGAATGTCTCTGCACATGGCACTGGAAAATCAGTGTCTTGGCCACCAGAGAAGGGGCTGATTTCATTACCTGTGGTGTTTAATGTGGTATAGAGCTTGTAGTAACCACGGTGCAGGGATTGGTGTTGAGATACACATTAGAGTGATAGTTGTGCAAATTCTAGAGCATTAGTGTTATTAAAATGTCAGGCTGATATCTTCCTCAGCATTAAAACTCTTAATGCACTTCATCCTTTCAAACCCATGGTGCTCCAAGTTAAAGCATGAGAAAAAAGTGGTTACAGAGCAGCGGATTAACAAGAAAGAAGCCCTGATGCAAGGCTGCTGTGCAAATAGCTTCCTTGAGCACTTGTGCCTTTCAGTCAGGTTAAAATCCAGCAAGACATGTTCATTTTTGTGACAACAGTCTGAAATTTGCTCATGTTGCCCAAAGGGAGCATTAGCAGCAGTGCTGAGCTTTTAATGTTGTTGGAAAAGAGCTGCTACGGTCAGATTTGGCCAATAATGACAGTTGTGTGAACAAACTTACACTACCCCACAGCCAGGTGGCAGGAGGAAAGACCTTCTTTGCCTGCAGGTACAGAGTTGGCCTGGGACTTGTGAACACTGGTGGGCTTTTAGAATCATTGAATAGTTTGGGTTGGAAAAGGTCATTCAGTCCAACTCCCTGCAAGGAGCAGGGGCATCTTTGAGTCTGTCAGGTTACTCAGAGCCCTGTCCAACCTGACCTTAAGTGTTTCCATGGATGGGGAATCTGCCACCTCTCTGGGCAACCTGTCCCAGTGTTTCACCACTCTCGTTGTAAAGAACCCTTCCTTATATCTAATCTATATCGACCCTTTTTTAGTTTAAAACTATTTCTCCTCACCTTTTTGCCTAAATCCAGGTGATGTCTCGTGGGGGGGAAACTGTTTAGAGAAAATGAAAATTACTGATCGTGTCTCCTCACATCCATGTGCATGTGCTGGGTGGTTGTACACTTCTTCAGGCCACCTTGCATGGCACTTCCCACTCCTCGGAGCTTCCCAGGGAAGTCACTAGATCTGTGGGTGGGAATTCACGCTGGCAGCTGAAAGGTTTTTGCGGGGAGGGAGAGATGAGAAGCTGAATCCTTCCTCTGCCGCTTTGGCACGCTCAGAGCCCGCAGTGCCAAGAACCTCTGGGTATCTTGGGCATGAAGTACCCCTTGCTTGCCCTCTTGTAAAAAAATAAGGCAAAACACCGTCTTTTAGGGATGCAGAGGGACGGGCGCTGTCCACGGTGCTGTCCGGAGCCGCAGGGACCTTCTCACTGGAGGCAGGTGGGGATGGGTCTCTTCTCTCAAGTAACAAGCAACAGAACAAGAGGAAAGGGCCTCGAATTGCACCCGAATAGGTTTAGATTGGATATTAGGGGAAAATTTCTTGACCAGAGGGGTGGTAAGCACTGGGACAGGCTGCTCAGGGCAGTGATGAAACCACTGACTCTGGAAGTGTTTAAAAGAAATGTACATGTGGCACCTGGGGACATGGTTTAGTGCTGGGTTAACAGCTGGACTCGATGGTCTCAGAGGGCTTTTCCCATCTTAGCAATTCTGTGATTCTCCATCCTAACCATGGGCCTGGGTTTTCTAGTGCCCTCAATACATGCACTTTGCACCAGCCTACTATTTTTCCACAATGGAGCTGGCTCTTCTTCAGTATAACTGGTTTCCTGCTCAGTGCTGCTTTCAGTGCCTCTCCTCATACAGCAGCAGAGAGGAATCCAGTCCCCAGGCAGTGAATTAGGAGGTGGTAGCTGCTCATTTTTCATCTCTGTGATAAAAAAAAATCTAATGCAATCATCAAAAAATAAAACTGCGTTTTTCATGTCTTCACCATTAGGAATGTCTCTTGCTACTGCTCTCTTTTCCCTCCTACTCCCAAATTATTGAGGTCTCAGCAGTGTTTAAAATCTCGTGGAAATTTACTTTTGGATGCCAGCAAAGGGGTGGGAGTTTGAGTAATCTCTAGGGCAATAACATTCCAGAAGTGTTGTGTTCCCTTAATAAAAACACTTTTTATCCAGAAACATAAATGTTATTTTTCCAAAGGCACCATCCTGAATGGGGCTATTCTTTCCTGTCCTTTAGCTTAAGATATTACAACTCCTGGGAGACATTCTGTGGGTTTAGTAGCCATAACCTTACATTTATTGTGTGTGTGGCCACAGCAGCCCCCTCTCAGATAATTTTGTTTAGGGCTGTGAAATTTGCCTTCAGAACCGAAATTGAATCCATTCTCTGCTTTCAGCAGCGTGATGGGTTTCTGCATGTCTCTCTTTCCCAAGGATGTTTGCGGTTATTGATGCTGAGTGTGGCTATTTATCACAGACAATACAGAACAAAGAAGAATTTATTAATAAGTCTCCTGGTTCCATATGCTTTCCTGGGGAACCTGAAGCATGCTATTTTCTCCTTGCCCCGTTTATATCTACATGGTTTTGCTCCTGTCCACTCAGATTAAATGCTTGCTGAGGAAAAGGAGTTGCTCCATAGCATATGGTCGAGTCAGACTGAGTGCTCTGGGAGGGCTGGGTGGGTTATTGGCTGAAAACAAACAGGGAAATAATGAGGAGTCCCATGAGACTGACACCAAGATGTGCTCCAGAGGTGGAACACTTACAATAAGATCACAGAATCATTTAAGTTGGAAAAAATATCCAAGATCATTGAGTCCAACCTGGGACCCATCTCCACCTTGTCGACTAGACCAGAGCAGTGAGTGCCATATCCAGTCATTTCTGGAACACCTTCAGAGAAGAGGACTCCCTGGGCAGCCCCTTCCAATGCTTAAAAACCCTTTCCTTTTTCCTGATGTCAAATCTGAGCCTCCCCTGGTGCAGCTTGAGGCCTTGTACTCTTGCCCTGTCAGTAGTTGCCTTGTAAAAGAAGCTGACTCTCATCTTGTTGCAAATCCTGCAAGCACCCCTGGTGGGAGCCTGGGACCTGTTTGTCCATCCCTCACCCTCCTCTTGGTCTTCCTGGGACTTTGGCTCAGCAGCAGCACAGGCAGAGAGGGGAAAGAATGTTCTGTGGGGGTTTCTGCCTGGAAAATTTGTAAGAGTCACTGGTGTGGAGATGCTGTGGTTCCTGCTGTGCTTGAGAAAGGGAAGGTGCCTAGGGAAGTTCTGGTGTTTTCCCTCCCCTTGTGCCTCCTTATGCACTAATTAAAGGTCAGTCCCATTTGCATTCAGCGTGTTTCTCTCCTTCCCTGGGCATTTGCATTGGCAGAGGGTTGTTTTCCATTTGACCAGGCTGTGGCTGCAGCCATCGCCCCAGGGTGAGAGTCCCCACTCCCACCTTTGGAAATCCAGTAGAGGCCATCAAGTCCCAGCCATGGCTTTGCAGGAGAGAGGAACAGAGCCCCTCTTCTGCCCCTCCTGCTCCCCAGCCCCACAAGAGGAGTATTAGGCATTTATAGATTGTTCTCCATGGATACATACCCGGGCACGTTGGTAAAAATATACACGCACATGAGTATATTTATCTGTAGTGCAGTAAAACCAATGCAGGCTGTGAGCTGATTCCCTCGGGTGAAACACCATCCTTCCCTCTGAGCGCTTTCAAAGGGGAGCTGTGCTGATAATTACTGCAAATATTTTGAATACAGAACTCATCACGGGCCTTTGTCGCGGTGACAGGCAGTGACCTGAGATACATTTCTCCTTTCTTAATGTACCCAGAATATGTAATTAAGAGGTGACTAAAAGATTCTCTATCACTCTTTGTTTTCTAATGTGGCAGGCTGTTATGAAATGCTGCCCCCTCCTTCCGTGGCGTTCAGTTCCCCATGACAAATGCAGGGATGGGTATTTGCTCTGCTCTTCAAATCACTCTGAGAGGGTTCCTCTGCTTCCAATGAATTGTGCCTGCCTTCCGTTTGGCCCAAGGTTCTAAAAGTCAGTTCTGTGGAGGGAAAGGCAGTGGGTAAGAGCAAACACCTTGCCTGAGAGGGGCTGTGGGTACAGGGGTGCAGCAGCCAAGGGCATGGCAAGGCAGGGCTGTCACCCCAAGTGCCCAGCTTGGGTCACTGAGTGCAGGCTTGATGCAGCAATGCCACTGAGGGAAATCTATGGAAACAAGCCTGAAAAGCAGGATATAGGATACCTACAGCGCTGTCTTGCTAGGTCCTGACCCCTGAGCCGTGCAGAGTTAGGGCTCAGGGCTGGCCCCACATTAGCATCCACAGCCAGGCACGGATACGCTGCAGTAAATGCAGCGTGACAGCACCTGAGCGAGTCTACGTGCAGAACAGATGTCTTCTGGCTGGGGCTGGGGCCGTAGCACATCGTCAGTTCATCAATTATATATCGCTTCCCTCGCCATAAGCAGGCGCCCAGGAACGGGACTGGTAAAGGAGACATAAAAAGGTTTGAGAGCAGAAGAGAAACTTGTGAGGAGAGAGGTTAATCTCTGGGCTTGTTCCTTGTCTGGGTGGTGAAGGAGGATTGGCAGGGCCTCTCCTTGCTCCTTGGCCAGCTGTGCTGTGCTCATCACCACTGTGCTCTTGGACTTCATGGCCCCTTGCACCTTGCTTGGTGGGATGCTCAGCCCTCACAGCACAGCAATGACAAGGGACACTTGTTCCTCTCTGGAGAACTCCAGGATCCTGCTCTGGATCCTGGGATAGCTGCAGCAGGAAAACCTCCTGAACCACCAAACCCCCTCAGCTTTTACTCACCTACTGACTTATTTGTTTGTTTAATTGCTCCAGCTCGCTGCCTTTACCTGGCAATCCCGCTTCATTAAAGGGAACGCAGGGCTTTTATTAGGACTGTGGAGTGTCATCTAGTGTTTTCACTGAACGTATAATTTGCCATGTATGAAAACCATTTCCAGAATTAATTTACCTACTGCAAACAGTTTGTATTAATGAAAATGCATTTTTCATGTGGGTTTGCTGGCAAAGCTGGCTGGAGCTCAAGAGCTCACTTTATCCATCCGGCATGAGTAGGAGATGGAATTTGTTTAAAAAATTAAATAAATAAAACACCCACCCCCCATTTTTAATACAATATGGCCCAGCAATAATCTCCGAGGCAGACTGCAAAGGCTGCAGAAAGCTCCATCTGTGGCATTTTAAGATGCAGCATTGTCTCC
Organism: Xenops minutus; assembly: GCA_035221455.1. Classification (NCBI taxonomy): domain Eukaryota; kingdom Metazoa; phylum Chordata; class Aves; order Passeriformes; family Furnariidae; genus Xenops; species Xenops minutus. The sequence continues at coordinate 6,052,817 of JAWWEE010000062.1, forward strand.
CATTTTAATATCCCCCCTTGCCCAGCTCGTGTTTGTGTAAGTGAGACGCGAGATGCTGTCATCTTCCCGGGTCACATCTTGCTGCTTGAAATGAACAGAACTGGAGATGGATGCAGCCATGGAGCCCTTCCCATATTAACACGCATATTTTAGAATAATTGATGCTGAATTCATTTTGCAGCCTCGTTTCTCCTCAGCCTTCCCCCCACCCCCTCTTTCATATTTGCATGGAAAAAAATCCTGTGATCCGTCCAGATGGCAGCTGGAGGCTCTCAGCTGAGCTGGGCCCTGCTCTGGCTTTCTGAGGCTCCTCCTGGCTGGGGTGGAATCAGGGACTGGAGGTGGGATGTTGATGGACTTGGCACTGTCTGTGCTGTGCTTGAGGGCAGGAGGAGGCTTTTGCTTAGATGTGCCCCCAGTGATGCTCAGCTGGATTTGGGTGTCCTCCTCTGCTCCTTGGCCTGAGTTGCTAAAGCTGAGCTTTGTGGGTGGCCAGGTCTGACCTCTCTCTTAGTGAAGGGGACATCAGGCAGTGTCACCTGGGATGGCATCCATGGAGCTTTGCAGAAATGTGTTCATCAGACCTGTGGGGAAGGGCAGAACGAGATACAGATACTTTAAAATAAGAAAGTTTGAAATATATTGCAAGACCAGACTATGTGGAAAATTTGCTTCTGTTTTGGGATTGTCTTCAATTATTAATCCAAACCGGCCTCTTTTCTATAAGTGAGATTTAATGCAGGGTTGTGGATTTTTTTATTAAGAAAGTTAAGGAAAGCATTTGAAAACATACAGATGTGTTTGAGTACAAGATGGTTTGCAGTGCCCACAGTGTTCTTGGCCTTTGGAAGGAGCTTTGGACCAGCTCAGTGTCCAACTTCAGTGACTGTCCCTCAGCTGAGCTGGATGGGCCCCCCTTCCATTTTGGTTACACCCCATTTGCAGGGTTTGCCTCTGCCTTTTGTGTTGGGGTGTGACACTGAACATCCCAGCCCTGCGCCTGCAGAGCCCTCCGTGTGTGCAGCTGAGCCCACAAATAATCCTTTGGAGATCAGTGGACATTTCATGTGCTTAAAGTTAAGCCTGTGCTTAAATTTAAGCCTGCGCTTAAGTATGAGCAGGATGCAGGCTGGTGAGCTGGGTACTGTGGCACACCTTTTTGTGCCACCCTCTGTGCCACCTGTGGATGATGCTGGGCACTGGGGTCCAGGGAATAGGGGGACACCACATGGGATGGGGCTGGTTTGGGCAGCAGGCACCTCACCAGAGGCTGCAGAGCCCATTCCAGCTGTGCACCACTGCCCTGTGCCATCTGATGTGCAGTTTTTCAGACATCTCCTGGTGTTCTCCCCCCTCTGGCTCACGTTTGGGGGCTGCAGCTCCCTAATTGGGGACATTCCTGAGCACACGTGTCACCTGCCACTCAGTGCTGGTGTTATTGCAGCCTAACCTCATGCCGTATGTTTATCTCATTCCAGGACTACTGTCAGCAATGCCACTCTAGGCATAAACTTAATTATATCTCCTCGGGTAGCAGCAGGGAAGTGATTTATTGCTGCTTTTTGTTTCCACCCTCCCCTCACCTCTCTGTGATTACACTCCCGTTTGCTGCTACAGAGATGGCAATGCCTGTCTGGAACTTTGCTGGAGTTGCAGAGCCCGTGTCTGAAAGTCAGTGCTGGCTCTCTTGGTGGCCCTGTCCTTACACCTTCCCCCTCCCTGCCAGACCAACAGGGTGGTACAGCACTTTGGGATGCTTGGTTGGGCAGGTGGGATCTTCCAGGGCTGTTCTGTGATGCTTTTTCACGCTCTTTTAGTGGATGGTTTTATTTGAAAATAATTAGCTTGCCAAGGCAGTAGTCCCTTGGCTGAAGCAGCTCCTCAGGAGCAGATCTGCTAGATCTTCTGTGCTTCTTCAGCTAAAAATTCTGAGATTTTTGCATCCAGCCCTCTCGTGCTGGCTGGTTTTCCCTTGCTCCTTCCTTCCCCTTGGGTGGGTGCTGACAGGAGCATCCCCCGAGGAGGCTCCTCGCTGCTCTGCCCTGCTGCCAGGCTCAGCTCCCAAGGAAAGCAAAGAAGTTTGGGAAATGGTTTCTCTTCCCTGTGTCATCCACTAAGGCTCCTGCTCTTGCTCTCCAGGGAAAGGGAAGGTGTTTTAATTATTCCTGCCTTCTGGAAAGCCATGGTAATTAGCAGTGCTGCAGAGAGCAAGGCCTGGCTGGGCTTCCCAGTGCTCCAAGGAGGCAAGAGCTCCTCGATGCCTTTTAAAGATGTTTCTCCTCTGAGGTGCAGCCCTGGCTCAGCCTGTGCCTGGAGCCTCTGGAAATGGCCCCTAGCTGTGTGGGACAGGCTGGGATTTGGGGGGATGCATGGTAGGAGTGTGTATGTGCTGCATATGCTGATGGCAGGCACTGGTTAGGTAGGGGCTGCCCTTTGGTGTGTGCCCAGCTTTTCATACCTGCAGCATCACATCAGCTCCAGGTTTCGGTATGCAGAGCACAGCCCTGCAATAACGCACTCGGAATTTCTCCATGTGGTTTTGAACAAATTGCTGATTATTTTTCCCCTCATTATTCACCTGACAGAGGAGCAGGTTGAGTAATTAGCGAGCGCGCGTGAACTTTGCAGTGTTTTTATGAATAAAACATTTGTGAATTGGCTGGCTATAGGTCCTGCTGCTTTAGCCTGTGCACCCACTAATGTGTGTCAGTGAGGAGCATCGCTGGCCTGTCCTGTGCCACTGTCCCCATGTCACCCTGCCTGGGACAGCTCAGCTTTTTGCAGCGAAAGCTCATCCTGCCCGACAGCTCACAGCTCTCTGCTCCACTTCTTGTGCAGGCTGGGCTCACTCTGCCATCCTCATCGCTTGTGGGCGAGGAACTTCTTTGTGTGGCTGTGGTGGGATGCTGTGCTTACCCCTCCTTGCTCCCAAAATCACCCCTTTGCCCACCCTTCCCACCCAGGCATCAGAGGTGTGAGTGTGTGCGAGGCAGCAGCTGCTCGGAGCGGTGGCCAGCAAGGCTTGAATAGCAGCTGAAAGGGAGGAATAATTTGTATCCCGTCAGTTTTGAAGGGCTTTTTGGAGGCAGGATCTGGCTGCAGTGCTGCAGGGACAGAGGGATCTGGGCTGGGGGGGAGTGTTGAGTGTTCCCAGGCTGGGGAGGGAGGGAGGTCTGGGTTTCTGCCCTAGACAGAAGGGCTGTATCCAGAGGGGGTCCTGTCATCTGAGTCTGTCACCTTTGGAGCTGGACATGGCAGGCTGGGTGCTGTGTGCCATCCAGGGAGGCACTTTCCATCCCGAGCCACATTATGCCTTTGAACCCTCATACTCCTGCATCCCTTCTATGCCTGCCCTCCTGGGGTGACCCAGCCATGGTGGTTTCCTGGCGTGGGCTGCTGCCTGTCCATGGCAGCCGGTTCTGCTGAGCCCAGCCATGCCTGCTGAAGCTGGCACTGAGGCCTCGGGCTGTCCTGGCACAGCAAATGCTATAAAGGCACCACTGAACCGTGCAGAGCAGGAGGGAGCCTTGGGCAGAAGGCCAGTGGCTGAGGAGGTGTCCCCCCAGGCTGGCGATGCCAGTGTCCACACTGTCCTCGTGTCCCTCGCCCTGAGCCACGCTCCAACCTGGCAGGGGTCGGGGGGGCACCTCGAGAGCCTTTTGTGTTTGCACGAGATCAAGGGATTCATCCTGCAAAGTGGAGGCAGGAGCAGGACAGAATGGGCTCAGGTGAAGCTCTGTGTGTGTGTGAGACAGGTGAGTGAGATGCAGTAGGTCACACGTTCTGAGTCACTGGAGAGTTACAGGGTCCCGTATTCCTGGTCACCCCAAACTGAGTGGATCACAGCATGGATTTTGGGGGGGTCCTTGTGCTTCTCTGTGCCATGGTAGTGACAGATATTCCTCTTCCAAAAATAACAGACAAGCTGGTGGTGATGCCCAAGGGTGCCAGGCTCTCATGTGCTGCTCCTGGCTTTCCCCAGGCTAAACCTGAAGAGACTGAGGGCTGTGCTGGGGGCCAGGGCTTCCTCCAGCCCCCTCTGTCCCCTGGACACCTGGAAGGCGGGTGAAAGCATGTTGTAATAAGATCTCATCTCATTTAAAGACTTGGAGCCATGTGGAGTCTGCCCGCTCTCCTAGTGAGCTGCCCCTGTGTCTCATTGCTTGTTGCTAGGAAATCGTATCTTATTTCAAGGTTGGATTTGCCTAAGTTGAGCTCCTGGGCCAGGGGTGCTGTCAGGAGGACACAGATTCTCTCTGCTCTATGTTTGTGGTGTCCAGGGTGCTTCCTAGAGATGGGTGCTGGGGGTTGTGCTGCATCCCACAGCACCTGACTGATTCTTCTAGCCCTGAATGATATTTTTGTGATCCTGCTGTGACCTATCTGGAGTATTTCCCTCCTCTCTTTGAAGCAAAAACTGTTACAGTACAGCTTTTCTTATATTCTTGAATAATTTGGTACGGTGGTTGTATTTGGTTAGGATGCCACTTCCCCCCTCCTGATTGATGTGCCATTTGCTGCGGTGTTGTCTCAGCACCCTGTTTCAAGGGAGGTATCTGGGGGGCTGTCCCTCTTCATCACTGTTTTTCCTGTTGAGGTTCTAGTTCTGGAGGCACCGCTTTTCTTCCAAGAGTCTGCTGGCATTCTCACAAGCCCTCCTGAATGAAAGCAGGAGGAAGAAACCAGGGGGTGTGCAGTGAGTGTGATCCCAAAGCCCAGGCACCCCAGCTCCTCCTGCCCTGGGTGTTGGATCCCTTCTATCTCTCTACCAAAGAGCAGTGTCATCCTGGCTCCAGGGCTTTGGTCACCAGCCCCACTTGATATTGAGGCAGAACAGCCATGACTTGCCTTTCTTCTGGGAGGAGAGGGGGCACGCAGCCCTCCAGCTGAAGGAGGCAGGGCAGTGCTCAAGTACCTTCCTTTATGAAAGCTGCTGCCTTGTGAGAGTGACTGAACGTGCTAACAGAAATGGTGATGAGCTGGCCCTGGCATCACACTCTCATTCACAGCGCAGGAGAACTCTTCAGTGGAGTTGCAGCTTGGATGCAGCTCACTCGTGCCTTGCTGGCACATCTGCTCCAAGTTCCTGCTCCTACTCCCTCTGAGTCAGCTTGCACTGCTCAGCATGGTGGTCCTTTATGGTCCAGGTGCCAAACCTGTACATAAATTCTGCTGGATGAGCTGGGGTCAGAGTTCTTCCAGGTTCCACTGGCAAAGTCCTCATTCCCCATGTGCAGACTCCTCTCCTGGGGTCCTTGGCAGGACCAAAGCTGGGTGCAGGTGCTTTGAGGACCATCACACACCATCCCCTCTGACCTGCAGTGCTGTGGGTGCTGCTGGTCCTTGCTGGGTGCAGGTGTGAGCACTGAGGCTCCCACAGGAACCAGCCAGACCTGTCTCCATCAGAACTGCCGGGCTGTTAAACAAACCCCACCATAGCTGGTTTTCTTCTCGGACGTCTAACTAGGTCAACATACATTTGCCTTGTCTTAATAATTATTGATAAGCTGCAGCAGATCATGTGTGGTGCAGGAAGGGGCTGCTCCTCCCCCAGCTGCTGGTGCAGCCCCCGTGTGTGGCAGATGCTCTGTAGTGGATTTGTGTTGTAGCTCCATCAGGGGAGTGATACTGGTGGAACAGGAACACAAGGGTTGTTTCCCTCTGGGAAGGTGTGCAGCTCCCCAGGCGCTCCCTGAACCTTCTCAGTGCTGGGGAGTGTGGGTGAATGGAGAAGGGCTTGTGGTCACCTGCTGGTGGTGTTTGTGGCTGTGGGGACAATTCTCCCTTCTCCCTTCCAAAGGAATGGTGTAGTTCACCCACATTTCCATATTCCTGGGTACAGGGAAGGTGAGGAAAGATGGTTTTCCTCTGGAGTCACCCACTCCAGAAGGATGGGAGAGAGGGAGGAAGAAGGATCAGAGCATGCCACAGGCTGGGCAGGGTTGCTGTGAGCTGCTCACAGCCCCCAAGCCAGGCACTGATGGGGCTGTGCCGACAGGAGAACCCCATGTGTGGGAATCTGTCTGCCCCAGGGTGCCTGTGCAGAGCCAGCATGCAGGGTGGGTGGTTTTGGGGTTCCTTTCTTGGCATGGGCTCCTCTCTGTCATCACAGCATGCAGACCAACTCTGAGCGAGGTGAAAGGCAAAGAATAAACCCAACCACCCTCTCCAAGCCATTCAGACTTCAGAGCTGAAGAGGAGGTTATGTCCTGGGGATTTTTTTTTTCTGTTGCTTTTCCAGCACTAATGAGCGGGGAGGAAGTTCTGCTCTTTGTTCGAGTCACGTTTGCTGATTTCTTTTCCCCAGTGAGTAGAAGGGAGGGGAGAAAGGGATGTACCATGCGTGTCTGTGTGGACATGTGGGACCACAGTGTGGGATCATTCCACTTCACTCCTGAGTTTTAGGTGACAGGAATTCCTTTTGTGAGGCTTTTGGTTTTCCTCGTCAGATCAAAACAAGATTTTGGCTTTGGCAGGATTCATTCAAAGCTGCTCTCTTGCAGTTTTCCCTGTTGCAGAGGGAGCTTCTGGCCTTGAAACTTCTTCCCGCAGGCTCTGGGTGGCTTTTTGCTCCCTTTTCTGGGGAGCCAGAGAATCCCCAGCACCAATTTTGGCTTTTGCAGAGGTCTCTGTGCTGTCCTTGCTCTGCCAAGCACATTTCTGGCTATAGAAATGCAGCCTGTACAAGGATGCAGCGGTAGGATTGGGCTCTGCTCTCTCTTCCCTACAGTTTAAGGGGTTTTTAAAGATCAGTTGCAGTTCAGAGCATCCTACACATGAGAGCTGGTGGGAGGGCTGGGTGCCCTTGTTCAAGAGGGGCACAGCTGCTGTTTTGTAAAACTTCACCCAGCTCTTGCCTTCCTCCTGACCCTGGGCTGGGATTTGTCCACCTTTTCTTTTAGCCACCTTTTTCCTCCTCTCCTGAATCCTGAAACTCACACCGATGAACCAAGGTCTGTTATTTCCCAGTTCCTTAGGGATGACCCAAGTCTATTGATGCCCTTATGCACGTCACATCACCTTCACCATAAAAGCTGTAAAGAGTTCCAGTGGCCCCTCAGGTGTTCAGCCCCTCAGCACAGAGCAGCTGAGCTGAGTAGGAACCCACTGCCCTAAAGAACCCAGTGCTACCCGTTCCTGCTCACCCCAGCACCCACTGCCCCTCCGTGAGGGCTTGGCATGACTTTATCATAATGCAGCGTGAATTTCATTAGCTCATTTGTCTCCGAGCCCTGAGATAATTTAATCCCAAAGTGCCTTCCAAGGAGGAGCACAGTTTAGCCTGTAAAGCTCAGTAACCCCTGTGGCTGCTGTTGGCCGAGCTGAGCTCAGGGCTGGTCAGGGCACGGCCATGGGCTGTGCACAGTGAGGGGGATGTGGAGCTCCACACCCTTCCCACCTCATTAGACAGATTTTATAGCGTGAAATAACAACGGGAGCTGCAGCACGAGGTCTGTGCTCACCACATTGGCCAGAGCCAGGGAGCTGGGTCGTGGAAGATGGGTCCCTCTCATATGCATCTTATTTCCCTTCCATCTAATCACAAGAAGGTTTACTTAGCAAGCTGAAAAAAAAAGAAATTAAAAAAAAAATCATCATTACATATGCTGCTAGTGGCCTGGTTAATTAAGATCTACAGTTCTCTGGGTAGGAAAAGACGACCTATATTTACTGTATGTAGGAAGACATCTGTCAGCTAGAAGCGCTAGATATCCCAGCGCAGGTTTGTCCTGCTTTTGCAGGCTCTGAATTGCAACTGTTTTAAGCTCTGATGCAGACCAAGTTAATTTTAAGATGACTGTTACTATTCTAAACATAAGGAAGGGCATATTTAGCCTCTCAGTACTCAAGAAGGCAAAACCCCCTGCATGTTTCTAGTAATTTTTCCCTAACAGTTTGCACAAAACAACAACAACAAATCCTATTTGGTTTCTGCAAAAGAATATGTTCGAGGGTGATCGTAAAATAGATTATTTTTAAATCTGCAGATGGTTTCCACATATTCCTCCTCAGCTCACTGCAGCTTTCCACCTCAGTAAACTGGTTTGTAATTTAGCCGAGGGCTGTGGAGCAAGCGTTCTGTCGTCTTGTTTTTCTTGTTCGCCTCCTTTACCCCCCCACCCACCCCCTGCTTTCTGTCCCCTTTCTCTTATCTCCCCCTCGCTTTTCCCCTGTGTCAGTGTTGGGATGGGTGTGAAGGGACAGTGTGCAATGACTGGCTTTGCCGTGGCACTCCCCACATCCCATGGCTGAGTCCCATGGGCAGCCCTTGTGGGGAGGTCCAGGCAGAGATGGGGGGGCTCGGATTAGGGTTGGGAGGCAATGCCATAGAGCCCAAAAACTCTGTTTCGTGCTGGGGAAGCTCTGCCACACTGGGCATGGAGGTGGCTGCTCCCACCCACATAACCCCCTCCATCCCACGGAGTTTTGGGGAGGCTCACCTGGGTGTTCAGGCCATGGAGAAAAGGTGAGGAATGCAGAGCCCCAAGAAAGATAATTAGAGGAGGATGCACTTTGAGTCCTGTGATGGCGGCTCCCCCCTCCCCCTGCTCCCTGGAAGAAAACACTGCTTTTTTTATTTCTTTGTTCTTTCACGGTTCGGCATTATAATTATTGAGATTTCACTGCAGGGCAAAATGATCATTTGACAATGTAAGTGGGGAAAATAATTCTCGTGTTATCCAGCAGCCTCACTCTTATTATAATTATGGCGAAACTCCTGCAGATTGAAATGGGGGCAAAGAATTTCCTCCTATGTGGTGTTTGGCTTTTCAAGATTTCTCAAGATTTGATTGCAGATGGGAGGATTTTTTTTCCCATCCCGTATTTTCAATAATCTGAGGTTGGTGATGGATGGCGAAGGACCAGAGTACCTGTTGTTTTCCCCTTTGTTTTCATTAGGCATTTTCCATTTCTGTCATTCTCGGTGTTGGTGATGGATTTTTATGAGCAAATATCTTAGTTCGAGCTATTCGGAATTGTTTGCTCGGTAATGTCTGCAGCAGCAGCACAACCCAATTAAAAAATCAGGGGAAAATTGTTGCAAAACTGCAAATCAGCCCTTCTCAAAATGGGGGGACAAAAATTGCTCGTTCTGGTCTGCCAGTGCTGAGGTTGGTTGTTCACCGTGACCTGGGGCTGGGCAGGTGGGGCTGGGCACTGTGTAGGGTCTCTCTGGGGAGAAAAGAGAGACACAAGGAGGTTATGGCTGAGATAACACGTGGGTGGTGTGGTATTTCCTTCTGTTGGGTACACTCAATCCTGCAGTGTTGGTGGTGCCATTGGAAGAGACTCTCCAGATGTGTGTCCTTCCCGGGGCAGCGGGTCCACTGCATTCCCTGTGCTGTCCTGCATCCCACAGCATCCTGCATCCCACACCGTCCTGCATCCCATGTTATCCTGGCCCCCACATCGCCAGCCTGGTGCTCAGCATCCCTCACCAGCCCTCTCCCGGGCAAGGAACCGAGTGGTGGTGGGGAGATCTGCTGTCCCCTGCCACCCTGGGGCTGATGGAAACGAGCTGACAGAACAGAGGCAGCATTAGCCTAATTATGGCCATACCCGCTACCTCGGCGTGGATTTTCCTTTCTTAGCGACTTCCTGTTTTCCTCTTTGAGATGCAAATTTTTGCACAGTCCTCGATCCAGATTTTCTTCTCATTAGCATGAAATCTGACTAGTTCCGCGGTTTTTTAAATAGCAAATGGGGGGGGGGGGGGAGGACAGGCGAGGGAAATAATTAAACGCTGTGCACAAAGTAGTGGTGGAGCCCCTGTGACTCTGGGGGGCAGGAGGTGGAGGGGCTGGTGAGGAGCGTGCCGTCGATTTTCGGGAATCAGTCGCAGCCGCGTTTTGCTGTGCCTGGCTCAGCTTTGCTTGTGCCTGGCATCAGCACGGAGGGTGGGCAGAGCCCCTGCCCAGCTCCCCGAGAATTCTGTATTGTCTTCCCGGACCCCCAGCCCGTGCTGGAGCTTCCTCTGCCATCAGACACACACATTCAGCCCGCGGACCAAAGCTTTTCGTTTTGATTCCTCTTGGAAAACAAGTCTTGTCATGATAGGAGGTTAAAAAGAAAAGGAAAAAAAAATGACGCTCCAAAAATCATTTTTTTTTTTTTTTAAATGAGTGTTCTCTCGGTGGATTTTACATGTTTTAATGCCTTCTGTAATCCCAACCCGCTGCAGCTCAGCGCTGGGAGAGGATGGTAATAGAGCCGGAGCAGACGGCACTGTTTTGTGGTAAATGGTCATTCTGGTAATACTCAGCTCTCCCTGGAAATAGAAATGCCATCCTTGCTGATGCGCGGTTCGGGGATGCGGCTTGCGCTTTCCTGCTCTCCTGCCAGCATCGTGTCCCCACGCACAGGGAATGCCTCTTGCCTGGCATCGCCTTCCCCCTTCCCAACCTCCTTCCCCAGCCCCTCCCTCCTCCCCCCTTTCTGCCACATAATGAGTTTGATAAGAAATTGTCTCGTTAACAGGATTAGCCATGGAAATCTCTAGTCCCCTCCTATTCATTTTGTAATGCGCTTCATCCTGTTCTGTAATTTTCTGCTGGTATTAGGCGGCTCCGGACCACCTCGGGAGATTAATTCCTCCTCCTTTGGCACTGCCAGCGTGGCCGGGGAGGAGGGTGGGTGATGCAGGGGGTGAGCCCTGGCCCCCATCGCGGGAATTCCTCCTCCTCTGTGCTCTGGTTCAGTGGAAGTGTGTCATTCCCAAAGTCGCTTACGCAAACAAATGAAAGTGTCCCCAAACAGTGCTCAGCTTCGCTGCCAGGCGCTCCGGTGACTCAGAGGTGGATTAAAACCCGGAGAGGCAAACTGTGCTCTCCCTCATACCCGTGTGAATCCAGTTCCGTGGGCAGCGTAATTCCGGATTTACTTCTAGGAACATGACTTGCGAGACTGGCCCTTGGGTAAATAATGACTCTTGATTTAATAACTCCTGCCAGCCCTGCAGGATACCTCACTTCCGAGGGAGCTAATAGAGAGAGATCTTTCCTAACATCTGTTTTCCCAATTTTGCTGACTTGTGAGCCTGTATCTGGGAAGCAGCATCCGGGTAGCAGCAACTGCCCACTGCCAGTGAGTCCAGTGGGGGTGGAAACATCTGGATCCACTGCCAGTGAGTCCAGTGGGGATGGAAAACATCTGGAGCCACTGCTCAGAGTGCAGTGGAAGCCACGCACATAGCAAACACTGCGGGAATAACACCATTGATCATTATCTCGGGTAAAATGTAGTGAGTGTTTGTGGGGTTTTTAAGCACCTACCTGGATGGCATTTGCACCTCTGCACCTTGGACTTTCCCTCCCAAAAAGCTTCCTATGCTCAAAATCAGAACTTCTCTTATGCCTTTGTTGCCCAGAGAGAGAAATGCAGATGGCAAAGTCATCTCACCGAGAGTAAAGTGACAGGGATGCTCATTGCTTCGTGGACTGTAAGATTTCGGGGGTGGCACGTGCTTTAGGAGAGGGAGAGGGGGGCACTGCGTGGGGGGGCTGTGACAGGGCGATTCCCACCCAGCGGATTCCTCACAGATCCACTCATTTATTCACTGCCTTCCACTGCCTGCCATTCGAGTGTCCACGAGCAGACTCGCTTCCCCTGCTTCTTTGGAAGCAATTTGTCATGCTGCTGGTGATTAATTTGTGCGGCAGGGATGGCACCTGAGCAGCTGGTGATAGCAGGAGCTCTGAGGAGGGTGAGCCTGGCCGTGGTGCTCCCAGGGCTCTGCTCAAGCCACATGCTGGCTGCTCATGCCCTGCTGCAGGGAGCAGGATGTAGGTGCAGGGAGCACCTATTCCTGATTGTGCCCATCCCGTATTTCTTTTGGTGTGTGTTTTCCGAAGCCCTGGCAAGAGAATCCCTGTTTCTGCTGGTAAACCCCTCCACCATCACAGCAGTCAGTGCCCTTTGGCTGCAGTGATGCCCTTGGCAGAGCCCCTGGTGTCCTGGGCACCCCACAGGGCAGGGTGACAATAGTCGGTGCCACATGCCCCTGGCTGCCATCCTCTTGCAAAAATTTGATGCTCAGAAAGCCCCCTTGGTGTTTCCTTTTGGATTTATTGACTTGTCAGGTGCCTGGAGCACCGGCAGCAGGGACCTGGCACAGCATCTGCTGGGCAGCAGTGTGACAGGGAGGTGACAATGACACCCTCCTCCTGAACCTTTCCTGCTTTTCGCTTCTCTCTCTTGTTTCATCTCTCCCTCTCAGAAAAGCCATTTAAATGTAATTCCATTCTTAAACCCTCTCCCTCATGCATACCTAATGAGCAGCAAGCAGAGGTGCCGGAAACGGGCCCGAGTAGGATCCAATCTTGCCGAGTGTCGACAAGTCATTTGGAAGGAGCCCTGGGAGCGCGCCCAGTTTTATTGCAGTGTAATTAGAAATAAAATCTTGTTGCGGGAGGAGAATGAGAGATGGGTGTTAATCCTGTAACGGGAGGAGATGGAGCCGTGCTTATAAAGGGGATTAAAGAGGGGTGATGGAAAGCCTGGCACGACTTCCCAATTTCCACCCCACCTTTGCTGTTCCCCCCTGCTCTGGCTCCACAGCCTCCAGCAGCATCCAGCAGGTCCTTTCCTTGGGAGAAGGGCCACTGCTCCTGGAGGAGGAGGATGAGGAGGAGAGAGGGAGCCCCGTGGTGCAAAGCCCAAGCTGCTTGCTCAGCTGGTGTTGGGGGCATTACAGATACCCACAAGTTCCAGGTGGGAACCTTTGGCTGGGTACACAGCTCTGTGTCAGCTCGGCTCTGTGGGAGAGCTGTGCTGCCTTTGGAAGGGCTGGGAGTGGTGACAGCCATACATCTCCCCTGGGATCCCCATGGCAGGCAAACATGTAAATAAATCTGTCAGATATCGTGTGGTTCACATGAAATTTGTATTGGGCTCGAGTCGCGGCTCCTCTTTAACATCTCCAGTTGGAAGGGGTGGATGGAGCTTTAATCTCAGTTCCCAGTCCAGGCTCCCTCTGCTCTCAGCATTTGCTGTGGCATGAGCTGGGCTCAGCCTGCTGAGATGAAAGGCAGCTCTGGTGCATGGCCATTGACACCAGCCTGCTCCCCTGCCCCAGCCAGGTGCTGCATCCCAGAGCTCGGGCAGTCTCGGGGAGGGAGGTGGTGAGCAGTGCCATGCCATGCTGTGCCACATAGTGGGCAGGCGTTTGCATCCTGGATTGGTTTTCTGTGGATGTTTCTTGTCCCCAGGTGAGCTCCATGCTGGGCAAATGGCATCCTGGAACAGCAGCCACAGCAGAAAAGTGCTGCTATGGCAGCAGTGGAAAATTACAGGCTTTGCTCTTTGGGGCTTCCCCCTCTGTGCCTTCCCCCTGGGAGGCATTTGTCACTTTAAACGTGTCCAGAAATAGCACCAAACAGTTATTGGATTTGTCCGGGATGCCTTGGGATGCACATGCTCCGAGTATGGCTAATTCATAAACGCTGGCACCTATTGATTCTCCAGCAGTACCAAGGGAAAGTTATCTCATTAGTCTTATGAACTATAAAACGTGCTCCCTCCTGAAGCCCTGACCCGGTTGTTTTGATAAATCTATATTGGATAGAGCAGGAGCTGGTAACCTGCATCGACTGTAATCTTTCTCTCAGAATTGGAAGGCTCTTGGGAATGATGCTGGGATTTCACAGCCACCACTGTCAGCTGGTTGTGGGAGAGGATTTTGGTGACAAAAAATGTGTGTCTGTGTGTGCGTACTCAGCGAGACCCTCCTCATGTTTGCCATGCAGGAGAGCCCCCTTCTCACCCTGGTTGTTTTCCCCCACGTGAGGGGCAAACTCCTGGGAATTTAGGTAGAATTTAGCTCCTGGTGGGATCTTGGCTGCATTTGAGCTGAGGGCTTTGGTGAGGCACCTCCAAAGGCAGCAGCTCAGGTCTGGCTGGAAGAGTGATTAGAGGCACATCGCTCCAGACTGGCCATGGATGTACTTAATCCTCTGCTTCCTGTAAAGCTTTTCCACCTCCTGGCAGGCAGAAAGATCTGATTTTATTCGGCGACCTTCGACGTTAATCTCCCTAGCAAACTCAGCAATAAGTCACTTCGGTGAGGTCTGTCGGAGCCGCTCACATCAATTACTGCCCCGCATCTCCCTTGAACCAGCAGAACGTTCCTCGATGGAGTTACTTGTCCCTTCTCAGAAAAACCCCCCGTTCTGTCAGGTTGGGTAGATCTTTCATGTAATGTAATGGCACCACTACAGCCATTGTGAGGGGCAGATGACTCCCATCACTCCATGGTGGAGATGAGGGTACTAAACTTGCAGGTTTTCAGCCCATTCTTGTCTCTGGGGTGGGTGTTATGGCTCAAACCCCATGCTGGAGCCTTGATCTTGGGCACAAGGCTTTGTTTCCAACCTGGAGTACGGCAGGCCAGGGCTGTGGTTACCCATGCACAGCAGCATGTGGGGGTGTGGGTTGGGACTGCCAGCACTGTACAAAATACAGCCCCATTACCATGGAAACAGGCTCCCCCCATCTCAAATTCCAGTGCAGCCAATGTTCTTCGCATACTGGTTTGATGGGAGATGAAAATTTAATGTTTGATTTGCATGTTATTTCAGTGCTGTGGGACCACTCCCCCTGCCCTTCAACAGGGTTTGTACAGATCCCTCAGCAGCTCTGGTTGGCAGTGGAGCATGAAGCTTGTGCCGCTGAGCATCTGGTCCCAGTTGCAGACTGGTGTTGCCATGCCATAATGTGGAGGCAAAACCACTCCTGAGGTTTTGCCTGGGGAGCCCCTGATCTCTCCAAGCAGGAATGGAGGCACAGGGGTGTTGCTGGAGGTGTAGGGATGGCTCCCCCTGCATCCCATAGGACTGCTAACTGCTTCCAGGGAGAATCAGCACAGGGTGCCTCTGTTGCCAGAGCTGGCTGGCATTAGTATTAATTATTTGCTCTTTCTTTGATGTTTAGAGTCCCTCACGCTCTCATGTCAAGCAATCAAAGTCAAACCCGCACATCTGGCTAAGCCACAGCTGGAATAGGTAGTGCCAGCACATCTCAGCACTACTGTTGCCTTGGCTCATGCCAGGGACGTGCTCTGGTTCCCTGGGTGAAGATCCCAGTTTTCTGCTGGTCTGTCACCTGCAGCACTTCCAGGGAATTGGGCCTGGGGTCCTGCCCCAGGATGGGGGAGCAAGATTGGTCTGGGAGCATCTGTCTCCTCCTCTATTCCGCTCATGTTTATTCTGCTCTTATGAGTTTGACCACTGTACTTTCTTCTGCCTAAATTGAGAATATGCAGGTGTTTTGAAAAGGTGTTGGAAGAAAAAACAGTTGTTTGGGCTTACTGTCTAGATTCTGGCTTACCAGGCATTGTGCAGGACTTGAGGGAGCCATTTGCAGCCATTGCTGATTTAAAGGCTGGGTTTAAAGGTTTCCACTCGGAACATTCAGCTGCACTAAATTACCTTCTGCATCTTTGCAGTCCTGGGGCTTGGTAGGGGGTGGTTTTGCTGGCAGCACGGTGCAGCCAAGCAGATGGAGCACTCCATCCCAGCTGTGGCTGCTGCTGGAATAAACCCCAAAGCCTCACAGAACCTGGGGTGAAAGCCTTGCTGTCACGGTAGGACAGGGCAAAGGGCTTTCCAGGTGGGCAGGAAGCTTCTCTCCAGAGCCTCGGCTTACCCTGCACTCCATGTAGCCACTACACAGGTCTTTCTATTCGTGTTAATTACTGTTATTATTCATGATGAATTATAGGGGTCATGAGCCAGCCAAAGACTCTTTTTCACATGCACCAGGCTCCTAAACCTGCTGGCTTGGACGGGGCTGCTCCGGCAGCGCTGCCGGGGCCGTGCTGCCCTGCCTGCTCTCCCGCCATCCTCCTCCTGGGGCTCAAACATCAGCTCGAGCCCTTATTTGTTTTCACATGCTTCCAAGTAAGTTAAGCTAATTATTAACTCAGCGGGACGGATTCACTTTTAATTGCGGCGTTGCTATGGAGCGCGTGGCACCGTGGCGGAGCAGCCTGTGCCAGAGCATCGTGCCACGCGCTCTCCTCGCCCTCTGCAGCCACGGCGTGGCTGAATCCAAGCCCTGGGAGTGCAGTTGTGTGTAAGGACACCCCACGCCCACCTTTACACCTGGGCAGGTGTGTGTGTGTGCGCGCCCAGGATGGGTGATGGAGGGAGGCTGTGCCCACAAATGCTGGGGGCTGCTGTTGCACACACGTGGCTGATGTGCCTCACCCGACTTCACCAGCCTGCCTGAGACTTCAGCCAGAGATGCAGGCTGCTGTGGCAGAGGTGCAAGGGGTGGAGGAAGGTCCCTCTTTCCTTGCCATGGCTCCAGTGCCTGCCTGGAGTGCAGAGTCTCTGCCTGACCCAGGTTCTCAGCCTGCAGTCAAGGCTGGCTCGCTCACTCTTCTCCTCCCTTTGTGTCTCCAGAAAATAGGTTTTTTATTACTTCTTATGGAGGTTTGTACATATCGGACGTGCAGAAGGAAGATGCCTTGTCCACCTACAGGTGTATCACCAAGCACAAATACAGCGGGGAGACGCGGCAGAGCAACGGAGCTCGGCTCTCTGTCTCAGGTGAGCATGTGGGGCTGGTAATGTAGGCACAGAGGGGGGGGATCCTGTGCCCAGGAGAGGGTCCAGCTCTGCCCGATGCCCACTCCCCTGCCTGCTTACAGCAGCACCATCCTCCCTTGATGCACAGGGAGTCATCACCACCTCGTGTCCCTGCAGCAAGGGGACATCCCATCGCGGTGGGGCTGGAGGTCCCATTGGGGCCGCACTGGGGGGTTCCCAACGCCTCGCCCTATACCCCCCATCCCTGTGCTGTGCAGGGCAGTGGCAGTGCCGCATCACCACGGGCGCGGGGCGATGGGGCGCGAGGCGATGCGCCGTGACAGCCCGCGATGTGAGCAGCCTGACGCGATGTGACGAACATGCAAGCGATACTGCGGCGGAGGCAGTGCAGTCCGGAGTGCCGGGTGTCTCCGGGCGCTCCCGGCTCCGCTCACTGCCCAAATTACTCCGCTCGAGAGGGAGGGAAGGACGGAGTTCGCCCGACTCGCAGCCCGCACTCTGCCATATGCTTTCTCCATCCTCGGGTGCGCAGGCAGCAGCTCCCACACCAGCTCCTTGAATTAACCCCCCAGTGGGTATGGAAGGGGTCTGATGTGGCGAAATTGGGGCTTGCCTCATGTTGTCCTGGCCTCTTAGAGACCCAAGGGTCCTGTGTCCCATCCGTGCCAGACCTGCCACACATCCCAACAGTGTGTGGGTGTCACTGGGTGTATCATCCCCAATCCATGCACTTCGATCTGGCCCAGTCCCCTCCTGGTCGCTGTCATTATTTACACGTCACGGCGTTTTACTTCTGCTTGGGAGTAATGAAAGAGGTTTCTTTCCCCTGGAATTTAATTTCACGCCTGAGACTTAGTGATTAATTTTCTCCTTTCCCAGCTGCCTGATGGGCCCTTTTGCTTGTAAATTTTGAAATGTGCCACAGAATTTGTGTATTTTGCACCAATTAGGTGTCACCTTGAGTAATTCCTCCGGTGCTGAGTTTATTCCTCCCATCACTAGAAAGATGTGTTTTGTCTCCCACGAGTCTGTTGTCCTGGCTGCCAAAGGCTGTGCTGGCCAGGTGGGACAGGGCACCTGTCTGACACTCCTGTCTGGCAGAGCTGCCAGATTTTGGGGATGGGGAGAGCCAACCTCTCATGGATGATGCTGAATGGGCACAGTGGTACCCGTGTCACAGCGGGGAGACACCTCGCGCCCTCCTCTTCGCTGGGTGAGCCCAATTCCTCTCCAAACCCAGACCCGGCGGAGTCCATCCCCACGATGCTAGACAGCTTCCAGTCCAGGGAGGTGAAGGCGGGCCGGCTGGTGGAGCTGCCCTGCATCGCCTCGGGCTACCCCAACCCAGCCGTGCGGTGGATCAAGGACGGGCGCCCGCTGCCCGCCGACAGCCGCTGGACCAAGCGCATCACGGGCCTGACCATCAGCGACCTGCGCGTGGAGGACAGCGGGACCTACATCTGCGAGGTCACCAACACCTTTGGCTCCGCAGAGGTCACGGGGACCCTCACGGTCATAGGTGAGAGCGGGCAGGGAGGAGGGGAGCGTGGTGGTTGGGGGGCTTAGTCCTGCTGCATGCTGAAATGTACACTCTTTGTCAGTGCAAAGCCTTGAAGGTTTTATACAGCTGTATAAATAACAAGCCGTGTATTTTGGTGTGGTGTGTCGCGTGCTGGAAGCCACTGTCTTGCACGTGTCCAATGTGTTGGGTGCCCCTGTGGTTTGCTTTGTTGATTTACATAAAATTTATGTTGGTTTACATAAAATAAGCTCTAGCCAAACAGTAAATACCATCTGGGCAGGCCAAGTATTTAGCACATGCTGTTTTCCCGGGGGTTCCTCCTGTCACCAGGATCCTGGTGGTACCAGAGCCTCTCTGCCTGCTTTACCTGGAGCAGCACTGGTGAGCACAGCAGCAACCAGGACCAGCAGCCTGCTGGGATGTCCCCAGCTCAGCACTGTCCCCATCACACTGACCACCTCTTCTTCCAGCCATCCTGCCACCTCGCCACAGTACCCCTGCTGGGGGCCTGGGGCTGATGTTAAAAGCAGAGGTTGTCAGCAGCGAGGAAGGTGGCAGGGCCACCTGCCTTATTGTGCAGTGACATTTTACGCTTAGTCAGGCTGGCTCTTCCAGGGCAGGGGAGAGCACAGTAGGGATGAGCTGCCTCCCACAGCGCTGCCCGGCACCACCAATGCCTCACTGCTCTCCCCTCTCTCACAGACCCTCTGCGTGTGACCCTCACACCAAAGAAGCTCAAAACAGGCATCGGCAGCACCGTCATCCTCTCTTGTGCCCTCAGTGGGTCCCCTGAGTACGTCATCCGCTGGTACCGCAACACGGACCTCGTGGCAGTGGATGACTACATCTCCATCCGGGGCATCAGCAACGAGACCCTCCTCATCACGGCCGCGCAGAAGAGCCACTCCGGTGCCTACCAGTGCTTTGCCACCCGCAAGTCCCAAACGGCACAGGACTTCTCCATCATCACGCTGGAGGGTGAGCTGGCTTCCCAGGGCAGGAGCTTTTTCCTTTACTGGGATCCCTTGTGCATGTCTGGGGGACAGTGAGACCCACCAGGGTGGGGATCCTGGGGCCAGGCTGCTCCCAGCCTGCTTGGTGGGCTCTGTGTGCTCTCAGCAGGGACACAGTGGGACCGGGATGGGGAAGGAAGTGTTGACTTGCCATCCCCAATCCCTGGGCCAAGGCACCTCCATTCACCAGGCAACCCTCCCTGATCCAGATCACGGGATGTTCCAATAAGGGATGGGCTCTGCCAAGGGAACTGTCCCCTGGAGCCAGTGTCTGTATCAACCAGTATGTCCCCTCACTCCTCAGGGATGCTGGCACAGCCACATACTTGTCACTGGCTGGGCTCCTCTCCTGGCCAAGCCAGGGCTCCCACTCCAGGTGGGAGCTCAACACCATCCCGTCAGTGGGTGACTGCTGCTGCCTGTGGCTGCCGCTCCCTGACCCCCATCCCGCTGGGTGCCCCCCAGATGGGACCCCCCGCATCGTCTCCTCCTTCAGCGAGAAGGTGGTCAACCCCGGGGAGCAGTTCTCCCTGATGTGTGCCGCCAAGGGGGCCCCGCCGCCGACCGTCACCTGGGCGCTGGACGACGAGCCCATCCCGCGGGACAGCGGGCACCGCTCCAACCAGTACACCATGTCGGACGGCACCACCGTGAGCCACATGAACGTGACCAGCCCGCAGATCAAGGACGGCGGCGTGTACCGGTGCACCGCGCGGAACTCGGTGGGCAGCGCCGAATACCAAGCGCGAATAAACGTAAGAGGTGCCTGTCTACTTTTAAATATCAGAATAGGACTTTTACTGGGCTTTTGGTTTTGTTCTGTTCCCCAGCTGGTTGTTCCTTGTCGCCTCTCCCTCCTCCTCCTGGCCGTGTGGGTCTCTCTGGCTACCCCAGCCTCATTCCCTGAGCCCCCCTGCTCCCTCACACACCTCCCTGAGGGGTTGAGTCTCTCCAATGCTTAAAGCAGGGAGCTTAACAAAATTGAAAGTAATTCCAGAGACTCGGAGAGCTGGAGCTTGAATTTGGAGGGGCTAAAGTGCAGCACTCTCCCCATTGGGGTCCACTCTCACCCCACCAACCCACTGCCTTGAAGTCTGTGCAGGGTGGGCAGACACCTCCCAAGGGATCTCATGCACAGAGAGGGTGCTGATGGGCACAGAAGTGTCCCAGGCCCCCCATGCTCTCCCAGCAGTCCCCCATTCCCAATAGAACCCCAATTCCCTGGCAGCCACCACACCCCCTGGCACAGGGATCTACATGACAAACGATGATGAGGCAGCACGTGAAATCGTGGAAAATGAGCTTTGATTTGTCATGTCTGTATTTTCTTTGTCTGCTAAAAGCCATGGCCACGTTAATCACCGTGTTATTATGGCTGGAGCGTGTTGCTCAGTGCGTTCCAGGGAGCGCTCTCAGGCACGGGGTATGGTGTAAACCCCTGCCCATTAATAATCCCCAATTAAAGCTCCCAGGCTTACAGGTGGGAGCGAGACAAGATAAGGGAACATTTATTTGTCTGCTGAGAATGAGGGTTGAAGGGCTGTGTTTGTCTGTGTCTCAGGTTTGAAATGGATCTAGTGGCTTTTTGGCTGGGATCCCAGGAGAGTCGGAATTTTGCTGCTGTTTACTGCTGAATTTGGAGCAAGTTCATCCCTCAGCCGTGAGAAGCCAGAGCAGCGTTTTCAATGAGGATGTTCCCATGTCTCCTTTTCCTCCCCCCTCTCTCAGCTCTTGATGGGCTGTCACTAGATAAGATTCAGGTTTCTTTTTCCCTGGCACAGAGCATGTCCCTCAGACAGGCCCAGGACATGGTTAGAGAGTGAGATGCTAATTCCTTTTTTCCCTGCTCCTTCTCTTAATGTGTGGTAGAATGAGAAACACTGTCCATCAGCTGATCCTGAGTGTCTGTTAAGCTGTTATCCTTCTACGCCCTCAGGACGAGAAGTCAAGACAGGGTTAATCTTTAGATTACTTTGCTATTTTATGCAGCGGCTGCGAGAACAATGTAATTATCGATGCATGAAACCTCTCGTTTACAGGCTCACCTGCAGCATTCTCATAGTCCTTAGGCAGCACCAGAGCCAGCCAGAAACTGGTGGCTGTTGGGCTTTTCAGGGATACCCAGGTTGGCAGTGAGGAGCTCACAAAAGTGGGGTTTAGGGGAGGTGAAGTACATTTACCAATGGAAGTCAGGTTCCTGTAGCAGCTCTTGCCAAGGATGTTTGGCACAATGCAGGTAGCTTCCTTCTGGGAGAGGCAGAGAGGGGCTGTGATAGTGGGGGAGTGCTCCCTGTCTCTCTCTCATCTCCCAAGGCTGGAGGTGCTGCCAGAGAAGCCAGGTGGAAGTGTGCTGGATGGCCACAGTGCCCATTGCAGAAGCACATCTCAGTTCCAGACACCATCTCACCTCCTCTAGTAGGCAGTGGTGGTGTGTGCAAGCTCAGCTTCCCCAGCACTGGGGTTGTACCTGCAAAGCCAGGGTGGGATTTGCTATTTGAAGTGTGGCTGTGACCCAGGAGCACATCCCTGTTCATAGGTGTGAACAGGTAGCTGTAGCTGGAGGTTGCAGCCCATGAGTGGCTTTCCCCACACACACTGAGAGGAGCCCATGCCAGCTCCTCACCCAAACCAGGCTGGCTCCCAAATGTTCTGGTTACCTTCTTTGCCTGTGAAGCTCGCTCCAAAATAGCAGCAGATCTGCATGCAAGCAAACAGCCCTTCGGAATTAACCTAGCCTGCCTCTTCCTTCCTCCCTCCCCAATATGTAGGTCCCCCAAGCATCCGAGCCATGAAGAACATTACAGCGGTAGCGGGTAGGGACACTTTCATCAGCTGCAGGGTGATTGGGTACCCGTATTACTCCATCAAGTGGTACAAGGACTCTTTGCTGCTGCCTGATAACCACCGCCAAGTGGTCTTTGAGAATGGGACTCTGAAGCTGATGGACGTCCAGAAAGGCATGGATGAAGGAGAGTACCTGTGCAGCGTGCTGATCCAGCCTCAGCTCTCCATCAGCCAGAGTGTCCACGTCACGGTCAAAGGTAAGCGAGGGGAGAGGCTTTCCCTGGATGGGATGGAGAACTCATCCAGGTTGCGTTTGGGATGTCCCTGCAGTGGGATGGAGACAGAGGAGCACCACACAGGGAACTCCATGGCTGGGTGGTGGCTGTGCTCCATGCTTGCTGGGGATGGGAACCCTCAGGAAATGGCTCAGGTCC
Organism: Xenops minutus; assembly: GCA_035221455.1. Lineage (NCBI taxonomy): Eukaryota > Metazoa > Chordata > Aves > Passeriformes > Furnariidae > Xenops > Xenops minutus. The sequence continues at coordinate 6,075,120 of JAWWEE010000062.1, forward strand.
TGCTAGAGCGGCTACCTGGTCCTGCCTGCGCTCTGGCAGCTGCCCCGAGCCACACCATATCCATTTCCCCTTACAAGTGGTGGAGCAAGGATTTATGGTGTAAACATAACGTATTAAAACATCTAACCTTTGCTTGGATCACCTTCACCGATGTTTTTCTGTGTGTGCTAGCTTTTAAAAAAATAATACTCTCAGTCTTCTGAGCACACAGAACATCTTAAAAGCTTCTCCAGGCCATCAATTATTCAGCCCCATTGAGGGAGCTATCAGTCCTAATGAATTGAGCCGGATGCATTCCCTCCCAGTGACTCGCTGAGATTGCGCTGGGAGCACGAGGTGCTCCCATATCTCCAGTCCTCAGAGTTGTCGGGTCGTCTCTGCCCGTCGCCAGCTCGGTGTTTGCAGTAAATCACTTAGACAAACACGGCAGCACTGGGGACAGAGCTGGCCAATTGTCATCCTCCCTCTCACCCAGCGGGGTATCCGTGGACTGGATTTACTCTGATCCCACTCCCTCCCCTCCCAGCCACCATTTTCTTATTAGGAATCAGGTTAGCAAGGGAGTGCATCAAGCTGATTAGAGATGCTGCCACTTGATTAGCTAACGCTCTTCTCCAAGGCTTTCCAAAGGGAAGAGCTGGCTGTGGATAACCTGTCTAAGGCCAGTATGGGGAGATCTTCCTGCCCCACGGGTCTGCAGGGCATGGCCAGCCCTGCTTTCCTCACCCTGTTTAAATCCCTGTCTATGTGAAGCCTCAGGGCATGAAAAGAGGCCAGAGGTGCTGGTTTTGTCTTGTGACAAACTGGGATGGGCAAGGCTGGTGTGGGGAGAGCATCTCGGGATGTGTGCTTGCAATCAAATAATGGGATTTGCTGGGAGGTGCCATCGGAGGGTGTGGGATGCTGAAGTTCAGCTGAGGATCTGTGTATTCTGGGAAGAAACTGCTGGTGAACCCTTCCCAATCTGGATTTACTGCCTCGCTCAGTGGCTGGTGGTAGGTTGAGGAAGGTGAGCAGGCAGAGTGCAGTGTGGGCCAGCAGCATGCTGCTCATCCAGGGCCAAACATCTTCATTCTGGCTGCTGGAGATTTACACCCAGCCCTGCTGGCTGGATTCCTCATTTCCTCTGGCTGGTCATCGGATAAAAGGCCTGTGGAAAAGACTGGCAAAGCCCTAGAAGGCAGTCAGGTAGTGAATAAACATAACTGCATGGAGTGAGGGCCGTGGGATGCTGTGGAGCACCGTAAAACTTTTATGGCTCCAAGTGCCTGGTGACCACATGAAGTGCCACCAGTGAGTTATGCAGGTCCTTCTAAGCACACAGCCATAAAAGCTTTATAACTCCTGCTGGCACCACTCCCCCCTGAGAATGGGGATGTGTGGGCAGCCCCCAGCCCTGCTTGTGAGGCATCACCCCCATCTCTTGCTGAGGGAAACTCCTGTCCAGGTGTAGCTGCTGCTGCTTATCTAGGGGACCCAGGGTTCCCAGGTTCCAGCTTCAAACCTCCCCTCTCTTTAGGGCTTTGCAGCTCAGGGGTGCTGCTGGGGCCTCTTCCCTGCACTTCCCCAGCAGTACAATGCAGCATCCAGCCTCCTCCAAGGTGCCCTGGACAGCTCCTTCTTCCTGCAGATGTCTTTGAAGGTTTTAATTAATCCCATGTGGATTTGGTGCTGTCCTGGGGCTCTTGCATGGCTCTGCTCAGGTGGCTACAGTGATTTGGGGAGGCTGGTGCTGACACCAGCTCTGCAGCTGGCAGTGCTGGGCATTATGGGGTGATGCTTCACCCCATGGAAAGGCAGAGGCTGTTTCCTGGGGTCCCCTCTGGACCTGAGCTTTTGGGATGGGCTCTCTGGTGGCACTATGGGCAGGGTGAGGCTGGCGTGGTGCTCTGGCCTGTGGTCAGCTCCTGCTGCAGTCACATGAGAGCCTGGAAGCCCTGGAGAAAGGAGAATCATAGCGGGAAGTGATCTGGGAAGGAAAGGAGAGTTGTGAGTTCTGTTTGTGGAAGGCTGGAGCAGGGAGAGCTGGGTCTGTCGAGGGGGCCTGTCCTTTTCCTGGTGCTCAGCAGCAGCCAGAGGGGCACGTTTGGAGAGGCGCGGATCCACCAGCCCATCCCTGCTCTGCAATAGACTGCAGTGCATTCCCAATTAATTATTCATTAATTATGGAAAACAGGCAGCACTGGCTCCATGGCTCCAGCAGCTCTAGCCACGTCGCTGTAGCCAGCGAAGGGGCAGGCAAGCCCTGCCTGTACCTGCCTGTACCTGCCTGCCTGGTGGCAGCAGCTCATACCTGGGGGACAGTGACAGCCCCTGCTTTTTCCCCCTGCTCTGGGACCAGTGGTGCTGAGACTGGGCACGGGGGGAGCCCAGGGATGTGGAGGTGGGTACAGGGAGCTGCCCCTTGTGTCTGTACAAGAGGGCAGCTCCCTTCAGCCAAAGGGACAATTGGCAGCCTGCTAATTCAATTATGGAAACTGCAGAAAGAGGATCTCGTCTACCAGGTGCTGAGCCTTGTTAAGCTAATTGTCTCCCTCTCTCCACTTTCTTCCCCCTCCCACATTGCCAGAGATGCTGCGGTTGCCTAATTAAGTTATCAGAAAGATAATGGCTGGTTCTGAATCTAGTGCCTTTAAGAAAAGCATCCATCTAATAATGGCTTTTCTGCGAGCAGATAAATGCTGAGGTGGAATTTTGGTTGGCACGTGCTGGGGGCGGCCAGGGCTTTCCCCACTGCAGGGTCTGCTCTGCTCGGGAGGCTGGTGTTTCTCCATCCTGCTCTCAGCAGGGTGGCACTGCCAGGTGGGAGAAGTCTTCCTGCTGTTCTCTGCTCAACAGCACCTTCTGTTCTCCCCTGGCCTTGTTCCTGGTGGAATCAAAAGCCTGCCTTAGTTTCTGGGCTGCTGCTTCTCCCGGGACAGCATCTCCCCCAAGCCCCGATGCATCCCGTCCCCCCACTGGAGGAAGGTTTTCCTGGGATGGGCTCTCCAGCATGCTCTGCCTCTCCCCTCGACAGTCCCTCCACTGATCCAGCCCTTCGAGTTCCCACCAGCCTCCATCGGCCAGCTCCTCTACATCCCCTGTGTGGTCTCCTCCGGTGACATGCCCATCCACATCACCTGGAGAAAGGACGGGCACGTCATCCTGTCCGGCTCCGGCGTCACCATCGAGAGCAAGGAGTTCATGAGCTCCCTGCAGATCTCCAGCGTCTCCCTCAAGCACAATGGCAACTACACCTGCATCGCCAGCAACGACGCGGCCACCGTCAGCCGGGAGCGGCAGCTCATCGTGCGGGGTGAGCACCACAGGGCACCTGCATCCCAGCCTGAGCCTGCTGCTGCTGCCCCGTGGGCTCGGGAGGCTGGGCAGCAAGGGAGGGAAGCACAGCAGGGAGCAGAAAGGAGCTGTGAGGCTGCTCTGCAGGTGCAGAAGCAGGTGGGAGGGTGAGGAGCAGAGTTAAGGCAGGGCACTCCCTGTGCTGGGGGGAGTTGTAGGGGTCTGATGGGGGTTTTGCTGCAGTGACCATCTTTTCTCTCACATTCCTCAGTGCCTCCTCGCTTTGTGGTCCAACCCAACAACCAGGATGGCATTTATGGTAAAGCCGGGGTGCTGAACTGCTCTGTTGATGGGTACCCCCCTCCGAAAGTCATGTGGAAACATGCTAAAGGTAGGGAAGGGTCATGTGGCAGTGTGTTAGGGACATTGGGGTGAGCTGGAGAGAGTCCCTTCAGCGTGGCCACCCCACCTCTGAGCCTCACGAGTGCTCCTGTGCCTCAGCTGAGCTCTGTGTCTCTGTGTCCCCTCCTAGGGAGTGGCAACCCCCAGCAGTACCACCCCATTCCCCTCACGGGTCGCATCCAGATCCTGCCCAACAGCTCCCTGCTCATCCGCCACGTGCTGGAGGAGGACATTGGCTACTACCTGTGCCAGGCCAGCAATGGCGTGGGCACAGACATCAGCAAGTCCATGTTTCTCACCGTCAAGAGTAAGTACCCAGGGCTGTGCCCTGGTGGCATCGTTGGAGGGTCAGGGAGCTGCTCCTGGCATGGCTGCAGAATGGCTGGGGGGGAACAGAGGTGGGCATGGTGAGGGTGGCTGTGGGATTTGTGGTGGCCAGCAGAGCCACCAGAGTGTAGCCCTTTCCTCCATTCCGAGGGTTCCTGTTGCTGTGCTCTGGCCTCAGCACTGCACAACCCTGCGATCGATGTGCAGGGCGCAGGAGGGCATTGATTCCTCCCCTCCAGGGACCCGCTTCCCTTTTGCTATTAAACACACTTTGTCTTTAATAAAACCAAGCAATCAATCTACATCATACAGGAGGAAAGGAAATAGCTGGGCTACTTTGACAGGGATGGGCCGGGAAGTGTTGTTAGACACCGTGTTTGAACTGTGTGTGTTATTGGATTGCTCTCCTGTTGCTACCAGCAGAATGTATAATTGCCAGCTCCGTGTTAGTTAGTGGGCTTCTTGCTGCTGTGAGCATTCAAACCTCCAAAAGGAGGTGGTAGAGGGGGTCCAGCCCAGTCATGCTCACTTTTGTGTGTCTCCAAGAGGGGCTGGAGTTGGGGCAGGGCTCAGCAGGGCTAAGCTTTGCCCTGCACACCGAGGAGATGAGGCAGCCCCATGCCAGGGGATGGATGCTGCAGGTGGAGCTGTGGGAACCACCACCACCCTGGCTGTCCCCTGGGCAGGGTGATGTGCTCAGAGGGGATGTGCAGCCCTCTCTGGGTGCCACCACATCCTGGCTAAGGTGTCTGGGATAAGGAGAAAGTGTCTCTGGCTCAGGCAGCTCTCTTCCTGCCTCCCTTCCCCAGCCAGGAGCTTTCTTTCCTGGCATTGGCAGCTGTTTTTCTCAGGGGCTTCTCCCCTCCCCACCCAGCCTCTGCCTTCCTTGGTTCCTGCTCCCCTCCCTGTCAGCTGTTTAATTTATCCCTCCGACTGATGAATCAAAACGAGCGACTTCAAACAGGGCACTTCAATGAGGTGCAGGTACAAAGTCGAGGCGATTAATCCCGAGTGAACGTGCCGAAGTCTGGGAGCCCGAACTGGTGCCGTGTCCCTGCTATCTGCTGTAATTGCATCCCAGGACAGGTTGCTTGCTGACTTGAATAGCACATAACCTTATTATGCGTGTGCTTTTGCATCTCCCGGAGCCCTCGCCGCCTTTGAAAAGGTTTGGATGAATAGGTAGACGAAGCGCCACAGCCAATTAAGCATTAGATGGGCTCTTTGTTTTGTTTCATTTTGGGGTTTTTGTTTGTTTAGTGAAATGTCAGCCCAATTAAAGGGAGATCAGCGCTGGCTTTTCCTGAAAGTCAGGCCACTGCGGACAGAGTTAAATGAGAGTTAATCAGAGCCCAAACAAAGCGCACAGGCGGTCAGCAGGGGAGAGGGGAGTGCTGCAGACAGCCAGCATCACACATGCCCTTATTCCACAGCAGTGGGCTCCAGGGGCGAGTCAGGTAACACATCGGACAGTGCGTGCCATCCTGGCTAAGTGCCCATGGGCTTGGCAGTGCCAGAAGAAGGAGCTGGACGCTGCTTTTGCCAGGGGATGGGCAAGGAAAGCCACCAGGTTTGCTTGTACTGGCACGGGGATGTCACCCGTGGGACTGGGGCTTTGCTGTCCCTGGGTGCCACAGTCCCTGTGTTCCCACACCGTGGCAGCCTGTCCTTCCCTGTTTGGGGGAGGAAGCCACCAGCATCCAGCTGGGAGTACTGCGAAGTGGAAGGTTGGGAGTGCTGGAGGATGGGGGAGCCTGTGCCCAAGGGGGCAGGGGGCTGGGCTCAGGTGAAGGGACCACCAGTGCGTGATAAATGCCATTTAGCACATGGCTGCACACCTGCTTGGGTGCTGAGAGTGTGTAGGATGGGGAGGGTCACATCCTCAGGGGGTCCTGCTGGCTGTGCCAGAGTGGAAGCATGGTGGGCACTGCTCACTGGGGTGGGGGCTCCTCTGTCTGGTCCTCACAGTCACTGAGGGTCCAGCCTTGGGGCAGGGAGAGGGGCCACTGCCCCTGTGTCATGGCACAGCCCTGTTTGGACTTTGCTGTCGTACAGCACGAGCATAACTGATTGCTTCCATGCAATTTGAATTAATCTCATGCTTCAGGTGAAACTCAGCTAATCAGTGTAGAAAGGAAGCTGAGACGGGTGCAATCAAATTAACATCACAGAGCCAGCTCCAAACAAGAAAGAGGGGGGTGAGGGAGGCAGGAACAGCCGTTGTCACCCTTGTCACTGTTCTCATTCAGTTGTCACCAGCGCGCTGTGAAGCAGCTCGTGCTCCAGCCCAGTGCGGGACGCCGGAGCGTGCTGGTGGCTGTCAGCTCTCTTTGTTCCCAGGCTTATCTCTGTCCAGCCACTGGGACCAGCCTCTGGCTGGGACCATGTTAACAAGGCCCGTGGGCATTGGGGAATGGCTGGCTGGGCTGGCCACCAGGAGGATGGGTGGGCACAGAAGGTGTTGGAGGAGAGCTCTTCTCAAGGGAAGCCTGTTTGCCATAGTGCTAACTGGGGCTGTGACTGGTGCTTTGATGGGCAGGAACCATTACTGATGTCCCTGCACCCAGGGAGGGGAGTCATGGACTGGCTGGGAGCCCCTGGCCATCCTTGGAGGTCATGTGGCCAGTCCCAAGCAATGCTGTCCCTCTGCGAGTGGCAGAGCTGCTCCAGGGCAGGTGTCAGGTGCTGACACACAAGCAGCACTGCCCCTGCACCCTGATCTGTGCTGTCCTAATGACTGCCTGGGGTTTTCTTTGGGTTTGTTGTGCTGTTTTCCTGCTCTGGACAGCATGCTGCTCTCCTGGGACCTCAGCAATTGAGAGAAGTTGATATGTTTACATCCAAGGGGCTGCTTTTAATCAAACATCAATAAGTGCATTTCAGTGAAGCAGAGCCTGAAACGGAGCTCCTCTCCCGGGGTTGCTGCTCACTGGGAACAGGGCTGGTGCCTCCACAGCTGCTGGGCTGTCCTTTCCCCTTTTGCACCTGCAGCTGTGCACACCCTCTACAACCCACAGACCTCCAGCCTGAGCTGAATGAGGGCTGTGCTCCTGCCTGCCAAATGGTTTCCCATTTGCCTCTCGATGGTTTTTGCATGGCAGGGCCTGGGGACAGTGGGCAGGAACTGGGCAAGAGCTGCCATAGTGGTGATACCTGAATCCAGGTGTGTGAGCCCTTGTGTTGTGCTGAGAACCCTCAGCCCTGGTTTGGCAAAGGTGCAAGAGCCCCTGGCTGTCCCTGAGCTCTGTCTTCACCCTGGTGGGATGTGGTTTGATCAGTCTTTCCTATGCCTGCCCCTCTCCTGGTGTATCCCTGACATCAGGCTGCAGGCAGACAGAGGTGTCAGAGCTGAGATAGGATGAGCACATGCTGTGGATGGGACAGGGCAGAGCTAGGAGAGGTCTTGCTGTGTTTCTTGTAACCCTTGGTTTCCCATGGCCCAGACAGCAGTGCCCCAGCATCCCTGCTCTTTTCCATCCCTGTGCCAGCTTGTGGGAGGCTGTGCTTCCCTCGGGGCAGGAGTGCCACAGGCACTGCTGTGGGCACCAGGATGGGCATGGTGCTGTCCTGCACCCCACAAACCCTGGCAGCTCCAGAGAAAAGGTTTCCTTCCCTGTTAATTGAATTACATTGCCACAGAAAGCCGAGAAGTCGTAGCTCATTAGAGCCTCTTGTGTCCCATTAGAACAGTGTGTGTTGCCTTTGCGGATTGTCATTATCATACATTACTGCGGGACTCAGCACTGCTGTTTGTTTATGCATTACATTTTTTTCTGCTTACCCAGGCTGCCCTCGGTCCCCCAGCCCATTCCTCCTGCGTGGGGCCACAGGCAGCCCACTGCATGGCACCAGGGTGGCACGAGGGCTTGGTCTTGGAGCAGGGAAGAGCCCAGCATCCTCACAGCAAGAATCAGCCATCCCTGACTATGCAGCACTCACTGCTCGAGCAGCACTGGGTGCTGCACCCTGGATGAGTAGTGACCACAGCACAGGGTGTCCCCACCATCCCTGTTTGCATATTGGAGTGGCTATGGGGGGAAAAAAAAATCATTTCTGGCATCTGCAATGCAAAGGCGGCCTTGCTGATGGGGAATCACACTCTGTATTCTGCCCAGGTTTATACGAGTGAATTATGCAAATCCGTGATGGAAAACATTCTTCCTCTCATCCTCGGGAGTGTAAAACCTTAGTCAATAATTCATACCCGCACGTCTCAGACTGGAGGCTTTCTCTTCATTATAGTGTGCGCTTGGTTATTTGTCTTTCACGTTTTATTGTCTACCCCGGTGTAATGCTATGCATTATAAAATTTATCTGCTTCATTATTTTATGATCCTGAGCTGTATAATGCAGCGAGACGGTTCCGCTTCGGGCTGCGTGGCCTCTTGGTGAGACCTGCATCCACTGCCTCCCTGGCGGGGTCTGCGGGCTCTGCCAGGGACAGGCAGCTACAGGTGGCACCTGGTCACCCCCCGGGCACGCAGGTGACCCTCTGCCTCCCCGCAGTCCCAGCCATGATCACCTCCCACCCCAACACCACCATTGCCATCAAGGGGCAGACCAAGGAGCTGAACTGCACGGCCAGAGGTGAGCGGCCCATCATCATCCGCTGGGAGAAGGGGGACACTGTCATCGACCCCGACCGCAACATGCGCTATGCCATCACCACCAAGGACAACGGTGACGAGGTCATCTCCACCCTCAAGGTGCGGGCTGGGGGTCCTGCACCTTCCTGGGCTGCTGAGGGTCTTGCTGGGTGATGGAGGGGGGCAGGTGATGCAAGGGGTGTGCAGGGAGGGTGTCAGTGGTCCTGTGTGGGTGCTGTAGAACCTGGCACTGCAGCTGGGCTCCCTGGGTGGCAAAACTGAGCCCCAGTGGGGTGGAATGGTAGGAATCCCCCTGGAGGGATTGCGACTCCAACAGCAGCACCGTGGTGGGAGCAGGCAGGGATGGCAGGGGGAGGCGGGGGCACGGTGCTCAGGGTAGCTCAGTCTGAATTGGCTCCTCTCCCTGAAACATTTGCAGTTGAAACCAGCCGACCGTGGGGATTCCGTCTTCTTCTCCTGTCATGCCATCAACTCCTACGGCGAGGACAGAGGCTTGATCCAGCTCACTGTCCAAGGTATTGGCTCCCCTGTGTATGAGCCCTGAGGTTCAAAACGTGCTGTGAGGGCCCCCCTCCCTGTGTCCCTAACCTGTCTGTGTGTCCCCAAGAGCCCCCAGACCCACCCGAGCTGGAGATCCGCGAGGTGAAAGCCCGGAGTATGAATTTGCGGTGGACGCAGCGGTTTGACGGCAACAGCATCATCACAGGGTTTGATATCGAGTACAAGAACAAGTCAGGTAGGTGACAGTGATGTCCCCTCCATGTGCCACAGCGGGGCTGAGGGCTGTGTCCTGGGGCTGGGCTGTGCAGGCAGGTGTGGGGCTGCCCCACCGGCACCTCCAAGGGAATATTCTGCATCCCAGTTCCTTTGATGAAGAAAGGAGAGAGCAGAATTAATGAAATATGGTAATTTCTGTTGGATGGGAGCATTTGAAAGGGAATATTAAAAGAGACAATATTTGTGAAAAGTTGAACCCAGACGTGCAACAGCGAGGGAGGGAAGCAGCACCTCTCTGGGGGGACAAAAGCTGGAGGTGCTTGGGGACCTCACCTGCCTAAGCATGGCCCCTCCCAGAAGGGATTCAGGTGCTGACCCTCTTTTCTTGCTCCACTGCTCTTCCAGATTCCTGGGATTTTAAGCAGTCTACACGCAACATCTCCCCGACCATCAACCAGGCAAACATCGTGGACCTGCACCCCGCATCCGTGTACAGCATCCGCATGTACTCCTTCAACAAGATCGGGCGCAGCGAGCCCAGCAAGGAGCTCACCATCAGCACGGAGGAAGCAGGTGCTGGTCCCAGCTCAGGGCGTGGGCACTGGGGACAGCAAGAAGGGGTGGTGTGGGGCAGCAGGGGGGCTGCAGCCTTGGGTGAGGTGGGCTGAGACATAGGGCTGAGACACAGTTCTTCTAAAGCCAAGTATTTTCCTGGTGAGGAGGCTCCTTTCCCTCAGGCTTCTCAACGTGCTCTTTTGGGTTTGTTTCTGCACAGCTCCGGATGGCCCTCCAATGGATGTCACCTTGCAGCCAATGACGTCCCAGAGCATCCAGGTCACCTGGAAGGTGAGTGAGGCTGAGGTGGACTTCCCTGGCCAAGGGGGATTGGGCAGGGCCAAATGCTCTCCCATCTTGTCCTGGGACCCAGCATGTCATCAACATTATGAGAGTCAGGAAGGATTTCCCAGGCAAAATGAAAACCTGAAGGCTGAGCATATAGTTCACACAGGGCCCTTATTAATCCTGTTTTATAACAAGCTCATTATCTTGTAGGGTGTCCATGGGGGGCCATAGGGGAGAGAGATAAATATGTAAAAACTGAGATGCCAGGTTGCAAAGTGTTTGAGCAGAGATCGATAAAACTAAGAATCGGATTTATTTTTCCAAAGCTGCCTAATGAAAAATAAAATTGATTATAAAGTTAGGACTTGGGAATGAACTACTATGTCAATAAATTTAGGGTTCCAGCTTCTCCCCCCTCCGCTTAAGCACTGGAAAACAGATTAATGGAAAGTAAGATTCACTTGAAAGATAAGTCACTTCGTTTTAGGAGTATTTCAGCAAGATGGATCGCCCTGGCTTTGTAACATAAATTTGCAATCAACCCTATTGATTTCTTAATGCTTCAGAGAAATATTGTTAAGATTGATCTCAATGTGGCCTCTAAGGCTGCCAGACTTGGGGTTTTCCCTCTTCCCACTGAGCTCTTCCAGCTGGGGACTGGTGCTGTCTGGGCACATCCTGCTGCCCAGGCAGCACTTTCTGGTAGCTCTGAGGACCCATGGGACTTTTCTTATCACTAATTTGCCACTCACTGTGTGTACCCAAGTGCTGTGGGGAGAGGAAGAAAGCATTGAGAAAAGCCACTGGAGTGGGGTGGTCGGGGCACAGAGCCCCATGAGCCTCCTGACACTGCTCCATCCTGCCTTCCTTGCTCCTCAGGCTCCAAAGAAGGAGCTGCAGAACGGGGTGATCCGTGGCTACCAGATTGGGTACCGGGAGAACAGCCCGGGCAGCAATGGGCAGTACAGCATCGTGGAGATGAAGGCCACGGGGGACAGCGAGGTCTACACACTGGACAACCTGAAGAAGTTTGCTCAGTATGGGGTGGTGGTGCAGGCGTTCAACCGTGCGGGCACCGGACCCTCGTCCAGCGAGATCAATGCCACCACTCTGGAGGATGGTAAGACTTGTCCCTGTGACCAAACCAGGAGGTTTTGCTGCTCCCCAGTGACTGGGGGATGCTCAGTCGCTCCCTACCCCATCCCAAGCAGTTCTGGGGTGGTGGCTGCCACCCCCAGCACCAGCTGTGTGCACCCTCCCAGCTCCCTGGGAAGGAGCTGGGGGCATGAGGACATCAGGACACCCGTGGCATTGGGTTTCTGGCACGATGAGAAGGATGCAAGGTGAATTTAGGTGTTGCCAGAGCACCAGGCAGGTTTCCATCCGGGACACATCGCTGATGGCCTGTGTTGTTTTAAAAACAATGAGAGAAAAGTTTTGCAGTGCGTTTGCTCAGCAGTTTTTCATACTTAATTAAGGCTCTCGTTAGCCTGTCAAACCGCGATCGTTTCCTGGCTGCATTAGCACTCCTCCCGGGGTATTCAAGGGGCCCCTGTTTTAGCAATAGTGTCTTTTCCATAATTATATTACCTTCATTTTGTTCAAACGGACTATCTGTATTAGTTTATTATACTCTGTCCCTAATTACATGGTGCTTATATTTTTGCACCTAAGTAATATGAAACAATAATCATTTTCAAAGAGGATCGTTACGGTGATGTATTATCATTTAAATGCTCATAAAAATTAGAGTTACCTCTTACGGGGCAGTGGGATCTAATTACCTCGCATCCAGCCAGCTCTCCTGCTCTCTCCTCCCTGGGAAGCCCAGCCAGTCCCGGTGGACTCCCTGTCACCATGAGCATGGGGGGTACACCCCTCTCAGTGGTCCAGGAGGAGCAAAACTGCTTGTTGGAGGCAGAGCACTACCAGGCAGGACTGGCTTAGGGCTGAGGGACGAGCAGCAGGATGGGATCCCAAGTGGGTGCATGGGACGTGTCTCCTTTAGCCTGGCATCTCCGTTCCCCTGCTGATTGTTCTCCCTATCCATACCCTCCCCAGTTCCCAGCCAGCCCCCTGAGAACGTGCGGGCCATCTCCATCACCTCGGATGTGGCTGTGATCTCCTGGTCAGAGCCCCCACGCAGCACCCTCAATGGGGTGCTCAAGGGATACCGGGTCATCTTCTGGTCCCTCTACATGGATGGAGGTGAGTCCTCGTGTCGGGCAGGTGGCACGGGGCACCTGGGTGGGTGGCAGCAGGGAGCTGATGGGCTCCGTCTCCCCGCAGAGTGGGGTGAGATGCAGAACATCACGACCACGCGGGAGCGAGTGGAGCTGCGGGGCATGGAGAAGTTCACCAACTACAGCGTGCAGGTGCTGGCGTACACCCAGGCTGGCGACGGCGTGCGCAGCAGTGTGCTCTACATCCAGACCAAGGAGGACAGTAAGTAGCACTGCCACTCGCTCATGTCACAGTGCCTTGTGCTGCTGTGCTGGCAAGGGAAGGGCTGCAGTGGCTGCGGGGGCGTGGAGGAAACCCCCAGTGGACAGCCATGAGCAGGGCATTTCCCTTTCCCTGTTTTTTCTTTTCCTTAAGTGCGGATATTTAAATATTTACACCCCGCCTGCCCTACTTTAATGCCATTAACTCGGTAGCAGAGCGTTCCTGGGCCTGTGTCCTGCAAAGTGCCAGATGCTGGGAGGGAGGCGCAGCTGGGCAGGGTATGGCTGACACATTAAGGAGATGGCCATTAAAAGCCAATCATGATTTCTAAACCAGAGCTTTGGCTGCAATTAACCCTCCTGCCTCCGGCTCACATGGGAACCAGAGCTGCCCATGGAGAGATGTCCCACAGGCAGACCTGTCTCTGCTTTTATATGCCCAATGCTGGTGTGACACCAACACTGCAGCTGCTTCCCAGTGTGTGGTTGGGATGCCAACCCCACAGTGGGATGCTGTCACCTCTTCAACCTGGGCAGAGACCTTGAAGACCTCCCAGCACCAGCTCTGCCATGCTCTTCTCTCCTCAGTTCCAGGTCCCCCGGCTGGCATAAAGGCTGTCCCATCCTCTGCAAGCAGCGTGGTGGTGTCCTGGCTGCCGCCAGCCAAGCCCAATGGCATCATTCGGAAGTACACCATCTTCTGCTCCAGCCCTGGCTCAGGGCAGCCGGTACGTGGTGGGCATGGGGGCAAGGCTGGGAGTCGCCACGGTGTGCCAGAGGGTGCTGAGCTGTCCAAGCAGGACTGGGAGGGAGGGCTGATGCCAGGCAGCAGCAGCAAAGGCCCCTTGTGGGAAGGTTGCTGCGCTGTAGAGTTGTCCAAGGACATCCATGGACACCCATCATCAGGGCATGGCTCCATTGTCAATCTGTTCCTGTCCTCCAGCATCTGCCCTGCTCAGCACTTGCTCCAGAGAGGGAGACATGCCAGCAGCTGACCGAAAATGAAATAGAAATTTAACCTGGCCCCATCCCTCCTTGGTGAGGGAGAGGTTGATGGGAGGTCTGCAGACTAGTGCTTATCAAAAGCTCCTTCTCAAACTCATTTCACTATCTGAGCCTCTGGTTTCCAGGGCAACATAATCTTTTCATCAAAGCAACTGGTAAAACCGCTGGGATCCGATATTGTTTTCTTGGCATCTTGTCAAAACTGTCATTTGGGTAAAAAAAAAATTATGTATACTATACAATATTCATATAGGTGTGTCTGCTTTGGGGTACATTTACATCCGTGGGCCCCGCAAGGGCACACGTGTGCAGACAGTGAATGTGCAGGTACCTGCATGGTCACACATGTAAATACCACATCCATCCCATGCCACAGGGGTTGTGGAGCCCCCATCCCTGTCCAGTGCCAGCATGGTGGGACAGCTGGATGCTGTGCAGGGCAGCTCTTCCTTGCATGGTGTGCTTGGAGCAGGGTGACTTTGGCCCCAATGCAATGGGGACTGGCTGTGGCACCTGAACAGCTAGACCTCTCCTAAGGACCACATCAGGGTTGGGACAGTCGCTGTGGGGGATGAAGGCGGTGACCCCATGGATGTTTTGGGGACCCCTTTGCTTCTTGCTGTGACCACAGAGGGTTTGAGGCAGGCTGGCCAGGGTTGCCTCCACGCTGGCCCCACTGCAGCCTGGCGGGTGCCAGGGAAGCATCCTTCCCTTTGCTGGGAACAAACCATGCCGTCGTAGCCATCTGTTCTCGGGCTCCAGCCCGGGCTCCCTGGAGGAATCACGACACCAGCCGGCTCACACCGGCATTGAGAAGCACCGAGTGGAGCTGAGCCACTGCTCGGGAGCCAACCCAGAGCAGCATGGTGGGGTGGGGGACACGAGCTATAGGGTGATGGGGTGAGGGTCTCACAGAGGCTGCACCTTCTCCTGTCCCCCCTCCCCACAGGCCCCCAGCGAGTACGAGACCAGCCCCGACCAGCTCTTCTACCGCATCGCCCACCTGAACCGAGGGCAGCAGTACATGCTCTGGGTGGCTGCTGTCACCTCTGCTGGCCGTGGCAACATCAGTGAGAAGGTCACCATCGAGCCTGCAGGGAAAGGTATGGCAGGGCTGCTGCACTGGGACACACACACCCCCCCCAGCTCTGCTGTCCCCTGCCCAAGGAGTGCTTTGGCAGCCCCATAGCTGGCAGGAAGGGGTGGCTGGGGTGACCTCTGGGCAAAGGCGGTGCAGTGTGGGTGGTCTTAACGCTCGTGACATGTCGTGGGGTCTGTGCATGGGGTCTTGCCCCCGCAAGGCTGACCCTCTCCTTGTCCCCAAGCCCCTGCCAAGATCATCTCCTTCGGAGGCACCGTCACCACGCCGTGGATGAAGGACGTGAGGCTGCCGTGCAACTCCGTTGGGGAGCCAGTGCCTGCCATCAAGTGGACCAAGGACAGGTACTGAGGGGGCTGCCAGCTGTGCCAGGGGCCGGTTCCAGCTGCATTGCCCTTGCTGTGTCACACACAGCTGACGTGCTCTCTCCCCTGCCGGCAGCGAGGACTCTGCCATCCCGGTGACAGTGGATGGCCATCGCCTGATCCAGGCCAATGGCACCCTGGTGCTGCGCTCCGTGAAAGCCGAGGACTCCGGCTACTACACCTGCACTGCCACCAACACCTGGGGCTTTGACACCATCATCATCAACCTGCTGGTGCAAGGTGAGGGTTCCCACCTCCGTGTCAGGGAGCAGGTGCCCTGCCATGAACATGCTTCATCCCTGTGCTGTTGCTGAAGCACAGCAAGGTCTGTCCTGCACAAGCAGCTCATGCTGGACCAGGGTGGAGTGGGAGGTCTCCTTGGCACTTTTGGGGGGCACAGTTTGGGGGGCTTTGTGTGTGTGAGGTGCTCATGTGCTTTCTCTCCTCCCTAGTGCCCCCGGACCAGCCCCGCCTCACTGTCTCCAAGACCTCAGCATCATCCATCACACTGGCCTGGATCCCTGGGGACAATGGGGGCAGCTCAATCCGAGGTAAGGATGCTACAGGAGATGTTTTTGTCTCTGTGCCTCAGTTTCCTCCTCTCCAAAATGCCTCAGAGTAAGGTTGATGCTTCTGAGCTCATAATAGGGGATGTTAGGTGTTTTGCACAAGCTGCAAAGGCTGAGGTAGCTGGTGAAGGGCATCTCAGTAAGTGCTCAGGTGCTGGTGGCCAGGGCCAGCCCCAGCACTGCTCTGTGTCTCTTGGCAACTCTGAACCTGCTAGGACAGAAATTGTCCCCTGTCCCTGGTAGGATCCTGAGGATTTCAGGAGGGCTCCAGGAGCATCCCTGCTTTCCTGAGCCTCTTTTCTGCTCTGATTCATCTCATGAATTATACGTTGAAACAGCTGCACACGGAGGGGGGAGCGGGGAGCGAGGAAGGAGACCTCGCTTACAATTAATTAAAAGCATGAAAGTAATTACAAGCAAATCTCCCCAGCCAGCAGCCTTTCACTCCAGCGGACTCTGTTGATAAATTTGGTTATAATTGGATTAGAAATATTAAAAACATGCTGCATGTGCAAAATAAATAAATAACCAGTGGCAGGCACCAGGGTGCCGGGTAGTGTGGGGGTGTCAGGGCTGGTGACACCTCTGGGAATCATGTGGCCATGGACCTGGGAAGGTCGAGGTGTTAGCATCCTTAGGGAAGCCTTGGTGTTGGGCAGGTGCAAGAAGTGTCCCTTCCCTTGGCACTGCTTTGCCCAAGCCAGAACTGGGTGTTCACATGGGTCCTTTGGTATCCCCACACTGATATTGGCACCAGAGCAGTTCTGCAAGCTCTGCATTGTGTAGCTTGTGACGCACAGAGCAAGGCAGGAAGCCTACTCTTCTCTGTTATTTTTATTTGAGAACTGGCAAAATATCTTGCAAAAACAGCCAGATGTGTCAGTGCACCATGAAAGCTTGGTCAGCAGTGGGGGCAGCAGGGTTGTGCTGTCCTGGGGGGCACTGATGTCCTCAGTGCTGTGTCCCTGCCCCCAGCTCCACGTGCCTCTCCCCAAGAAGCCCAGACCAGCCATCTTCAGGCTTGTTGGTGGCAGCGTAACAGGTTTGTTCATCTAGGACACAGTGTGCTTCCTAATACTCTTCATCACGGGAGAGGAGGCGGCGTGCAATGACAGAAGCAACTTCCCTGCAGCTTCCCGAGGGAGCTAGTTAATTCCGGCTTTCCCTTTATAGCCTCGCACCAGTCAATCACAGTGTGCACTCCCATGTGGAACCAAGCAGTGGGGCCATGCTGGTGGCACTGGGGGCAGGCGATGTGTGACTGGGGCCCTCTGGCAGAGCACTCAGGAGGTGCTGGGGGTGCCCACACCCCTCCTGTCCATGGGGTCTGTGTGGTGGGCAGAGCTGGCAGATTCTACCACCACTTGTGAGCACACAGTGGGGCAGAAATCGGTGTGTAATGGGTACCCCTGGTGCTGCTGGGCTGTGTTGGATTTGGGCATGGGATGTGCTGAGGTGGGTATAGGGTACCCACAGGCTCTGTGCCAGCCATAACCCCTTCCTCTTGCCCTCGCCTCCCCCTGGCAGCCCGTGTGCCTGGAGGTGACCCTCTGCCCTTGCTCCCAACAAGGCTTTGTGCTCCAGTACTCGGTGGACAACAGCGAGGAGTGGAAGGACGTGTTCATCAGCTCCTCCGAGCGCTCCTTCAAGCTGGAGAGCCTCAAGTGTGGCACGTGGTACAAGGTGAAGCTGGCAGCCAAGAACAGCGTGGGGGCCGGCCGCATCAGCGAGATCATCGAGGCCAAGACCCACGGCAGAGGTGAGCCAGCCCCATGGTGTCCCTGGTGGGGAGGACACAGCTGTCCCCTCCCCACCACAGCCCTCCTGACAGCCCCTCTCCCGCAGAGCCCTCCTTCAGCAAGGACCAGCACCTCTTCACCCACATCAACTCCACGCACGCCCGGCTGAACCTGCAGGGCTGGAGCAGCGGGGGCTGCCCCATCACCGCCATCGTCCTGGAGTACCGTCCCAAGGGCAACTGGGTGTGGCAGAGCCTTCGCACCAACAGCTCCGGCGAGGTCTTCCTCACGGAGCTGCGAGAGGCCACCTGGTACGAGCTGCGCATGAAGGCTTGCAACAGTGCTGGCTGTGGCAACGAGACCACGCAGTTTGCCACGCTGGACTACGATGGCAGTGAGTTGTGGGGGACAGGGTTTGGGGGGCACGGCTGCTGGGGGGTCCCCGAGCACTGATTGCCCACCCGTGCTCTGCCCTAGGCACCATCCCCCCGATCAAGTCTGCCCAAGGCGAGGGTGATGATGTGAAGAAGCTCTTCACCATCGCCTGCCCTGTGATCCTGGCCACGCTGGGAGTGGCCCTGCTCTTCATCATCCGCAAGAAGAGGAAGGAGAAGCGGCTGAAGAGGCTTCGAGGTGAGATGGGGCTCAGGGGCTCAGTGCACAGCACCACACCATGTTCCTGGACTGCCTCATTGTGCCCTAAACAGCTCCCTTAAAAAAAAAAACACCTTGTTTTTTTGTGTCTCTTGCACAGATGCCAAGAGTTTGGCTGAAATGCTGATCAGGTGGGTCTCAGAGCTGCCTGTGGCTGGTGCTGGGTGGGGAAGCAGGGGAATGCTGGGTGCCAGAGGGTGGTCCTGGATGCTTTTTAAAGCCCAGGTTCAGACCTGCAAAGGTTGTGTCAGTGCCTCTAGCACTGCCAGCCTGTTGTTCCTGGCTTGCTGGAGGGTCCTGACACCCTCACTGGAGTTTGCCTGAGTGGAGCTGAGCCCCGGGTGGGCTGGCTGGTGACAATCCCCAGCCCATCCTAGGCTGGAGCCACTGGGGCTCTCTCCGGTAATGGCCGGGTCTGTGTCCCCTCTCACCTCACAGCAAGAATAACCGCAGCTTTGACACGCCGGTGAAGGGTCCCCCGCAGGGCCCCCGACTGCACATTGACATCCCACGGGTGCAGCTCCTCATCGAGGACAAAGAAGGCATCAAGCAGCTGGGTAAGCACAGGCAAACCTCCCATCCCCTCGTGCCCCTGAGTGCCAGATGAGTCTCATGGGTGGGCTGAGTTGGGGCCAGAGAAAGGTCTGAGCTCCAGGTTCTTCCTGCAGGGGATGACAAAGCCACGATGCCGGTGACGGACACGGAGTTCAGTCAGGCAGTGAACCCCCAGAGCTTCTGCACGGGCGTCTCTCTGCATCACCCTGCTCTGATCCAGAACACAGGGCCCCTCATCGACATGTCGGACATCCGCCCCGGCACCAGTGAGTGGGGGCAGTGGTGTGGGTGGGCATGCTGGGACCAGCATGGGGGGCTCCTAGACACGAGGCAGGTGTGGGGGAGCCTGTCCCCCAGCAGTCCTCCATGCTGCTGGTAAGGCAGAAGGAGTGAGCAGAGCTCCAGGGAGATGGGATGGCATCCTGGCTGTGTTGGGGACCCACCGTGACTGTGTCACCTTTGTGCCTTAGACCCCGTGTCGAGGAAGAGTGTGAAGTCTGCACACAGCACCCGCAACCGGTACTCCAGCCAGTGGACCCTCACCAAGTGCCAGGCGTCCACCCCAGCACGGACCCTCACCTCGGACTGGAGGACAGTGGGCTCCCAGCATGGCATCACGGTCACCGAGAGCGACAGCTACAGCGCCAGCCTCTCGCAGGACACAGGTGTGCCAGCACTGCCCCGAGGCTCCCAGCACTGCTGCCTGCAGGGATCTGCCTGTTTGGGGTGCACAGGGTCATTGGCCATCACCCTAAACTGTGGGTTCGGGGTGGCTGCAGAAGTAGAACTGAAGTCAATGGGAAGCATGACTCACTGGCTCTGGGAACACAGAATCCCAGAGGGGTTTGGCTTGAAAGGGAGTTTAAGATCATCTTCTTCTACCCCCTGCCATGGGGCAGTGACACCTCCCACTCGATCAGGTTGCTCCAAACCCCATCCAACCTGGCCTTGATGATGACAGGGTGTATCTCAGCAGGGACAGCCTGGGCATTCCAGTGATGACAGTGCCATGGGAAAAAGCATTCCCATGCCAGGGAAAATTCCCAGGTAGGTGACACCCCACTCCCTCCACAGACAAGGGCCGGAACAGCATGGTGTCCACGGAGAGCGCCTCGTCGACCTACGAGGAGCTGGCGCGCGCCTACGAGCACGCGAAGCTGGAGGAGCAGCTGCAGCACGCCAAGTTCGAGATCACCGAGTGCTTCATCTCCGACAGCTCCTCCGACCAGATGACCACGGGCACCACGGACAATGCCGACAGCATGACCTCCATGAGCACCCCCTCCGAGCCCGGCATCTGCCGCTTCACCGCCTCGCCGCCCAAGCCCCAGGACAGCGAGCGTGGAAAGAGTGTGGCTGTGCCCATCCCACACCGCGCCAGCAAGAGTATGTCCAGCTCCTTCCCATCCCCTCTCCTGCCCCAGAGCCTTCCCACCACCCCCAGGAGCCCTTCCCATGCTTGTATTCCTTTGCATTCTCTATATTTCTACAGTCTTTAATATTCATTCTCCATTGCTTAATGTTGTTCCTCATACTCTCTGCTATTGCATCCAATTCTTGGTATTCCATCCAATTCTTACAACTCCTTTCAATTCCTTAGTATTCTTTCCAATTCCTTACTATTCCTTCATATTTTTTCCCAGTTCCTTGGTATTTCTCCCCCTTCTTTAGTATTCTTTACCATTCCTTAGTATTTTCCCCCCACATTTTACTGTTCCTTCTCATTCTTTACTATTCCTTTGCATTCCTTGATATTCTTTTCCCCTTTCCATGATATTTCCCCATTTTTTACAATTCTTTGCCTTTCTATTTTAGTCTTTCCCCATTCCATGGTATTTTCCCCCTTTTTTTTATTATTCTTTCCCATTTTTAGTAATCTTTTCCATTCTTTAGTGTTCCTTTTTCATTCCTTGATATTTTTCCCCATTTTTTTACTGTTCATTCCTATTCTTTAGTGTTCCGTACCCTTCCTTAACATTCCTTCCCATTTTTAGGATTCCTTAGTGTTCTTTCCTCATTCCTTTATATTTTTGCCATTTTTAAATTGTTCTTCTCCATTCTTTAATGTTCCTTCCCCTTCTTGCCCACCCTTTAGTATTTCTGCCCACTCTCGTGGTCCTTCACATTCTTTAGCAAGCTTTAGTGTTCTTTCCTCATTCCTTGGTATTTTTTCCACTAATCTTTTCCATTCTTTAGTATTCATCACTATTCCCTGCTATTTCTCCCCCTACATATAACACACAGGATAATGGAACCATCTTTCTCTGAAAATATACCATACATTCTTATTTTAAATAGCACAGCGTGTATTGTAAGGGAGATTATAATACATTATGGTAGTGTTATAAAAATGCAGTTTACAGAGCATTTTACAAAACAGACACACTATAACACAACTATATAACATCTGGAAGGGACAATATAATAATGAAGGGTCTTATACTTGCAAATCCTTACATTAAATGCTTAAATTAGTGTATTAGTTAGATATGATGCTGTAGAACACACCTAGCAGGACATATTGGTTGGTGCAGCATAGATATTAGTGTAGGATAATATTTGATTTAATATACATAGCACCAATGTGCAGTGTATAGTAGAAATAAATATGCAAGAACTGATAATTTATCATCATCTACATCTACATATAAATCCTTAAATTAAGGTACTACAGCTGCAGATGATCCTATAGAACACAATTAAAGGCAGTAGTGTAATACAACAGAAATGTAACACCTATAAGAGACAATATAACAATGCTGGGTCTTATACATATATAGACATAAAACTTTGAATTAAAGTAATAACTGTATATGATGCCATATAACATAGCATAGCAGAATCTATTGTTTATTGCAGCACAGACACTACTTCCAGTGGCAGAGTAAAACCTTCCCTATAACATACTATAGATCACACTGCTGTGGGCTGTAACAGGTGTTCCAGAGAGTAGAAGGAATATTTACCACAACACTTCGCAGAACAGGAGGTGATCTGTACCACTCCCATATATCAGAGATTAATAACAAGCATCCTGCAATACATGACATACACATCCCATAGTGTGTTATAGCTGAATAGAGAGCATGTGCAGTTTATAGAACATATTATAAAGCATATGAAATTAACAGCAATACTGTTATATTGTCTCTTACAGGTCCTATATAACAAATATAATAATGTCTTATGTACATGTGGATATATTCTTAAATTAAGGTACTAGGTTATATATAAGGCTATAGAACACATAGCAGAATATATTATTGCAGTGTACTATAACATTTGATATCACACAATATGAATAACACTGATGTTATTTACACACTAATACTTTATTACACTGTACACTTAGTATTACAATTATAGTACTTGATTACTGTGTACATTGTAATACTATCAATAACATTACATTAGAGCACTTCATTACTCTGTACATTGCAATATTATCAATAGTGTTATATCATAGCACATTATTACTCTGTACACTGCAATATTATCAATAGTGTTATAGCACATATTACTGTGTGCATTGCACTATTATCAATAATATCATAGCACATATTACTGTATACATTGCAATACTATCAATAGCATTACCTTATAGCACTTTATTACTCTACACTACAGTATTATCAAGTGTTATAGCATATTATTACTGTGTACATTGCAATATTATCAATAATGATATATTATAGCACATATTACTCTGTACATTATACTATAACCAACAGCCTTTCATTGTGATACCTTATAGGACATTAAATCCAACACTGGAGTTTGACACATCCCAACCGTTGCATTGAAGAGTAGGCCAATCTTGGGATGACGACATGATACATCCCATACAACACGCCGTGTTCCATATGGCACAACCTGTTCCCTATGACACAACACCATCACGCACAGAGGGTGGGTGGGCAGGAGGGTCACTCCAGAGCCTCACCTGCCTCCTCTTCCCTCGGCAGGTGACTACTGCAACCTCCCGCTGTACGTCAAATCAGACGCATTCTTCCGCAAGCCGGACGCGCACGAGCCGTGCCCGGTGGTGCCGCCAAGGGAGGCCTCCATCCGGAACCTCGCCCGGGCATACCACGCACAAGCCCGGCACATGACACTGGAGCCTGGCACCAAGCCCCTGGGGCTGCCTCCCCCGGCCTCCACCGCAACCACCTTACCTCAGAGGACTCTCCCCATGCCCGGCACGACCAGCACCGCAGCCGCGCCTGCCGCCAGCGCCGCCCCGGCACCCCCTGCCACGGCCGAGCCCCCCGTCGCTGCCGCTGCCGCCGACACACGAGTGCCCACGCACTCCAAAGTGGGGGGCTCCAGGGACTCACTCCTAGAGATGAGCACGTCGGGGGTAGGCAGGTCTCAAAAACAGGGCGCCGGAGCCTACTCCAAGTCCTACACGCTGGTGTAGGGCCAACCCACCGGATGCTGCTCGTTTTTCCCCCCACTCCCCATGCCATTTATATTTAATTAACAAACTTGTACATAACAGACTCTTTTGTATAAAAATCAAGCTATTTTCTTCTTCTCCGAACAGAAAAAGAAACCAGGGCACAAAGAATTTGATGTTACAGATTTAAAAATATAATATATATGTAAACATATATATATATTTCACATCATTTTGAAAAGGGGCACAAGGAAAGACTCAGCGACTTTTTTTTTTTTCTCTCCCTGATCTTGTTGGTGGTTTTAAAAAGGAACGTCTCTGAGACATTGCATGCTATTTTACTGTTCTGAAAACAGCAGGAGTTGCTTCAATTTGCAAATGCTTATGTGTTAATACCTTTTTCTATGAAAAAAAACCCAGCGCTGTGTGCAATAAAGGTTATGTTTATATGTGGGCGTTTGTTAAGTGAGCAGGGAATTAAGGCAGAGCAGGGCAGGAGGATGGAGAGGGACAGCCCAGGGCAGCCCATGCACAGAAATACTGAGACCTGGGATTAAATATTAAGGAATAATAGGGCACATACCAACCTGCAGAGCCATGGGGCAGGAGGAGGGTCAGGGATTGGAACAGGGGCCTGAAAATGGCACCACTGAATGGGACAGCACCAAGAGAGCAGCATCAAGTCTGTGGTAAGTCCAACTCCAGTCCAGGATGAACCATGGTGCCAGACAGGAATCCTGGTCCAGCTCATCCAGAGGGGTGAACTGGTACCCAGACCCCTGTGAGCCACAGCACAGCCCTGGCAGCTCAAGGTAAGTGCAGGGCAGCTCCAGCATCATATCCAGCATCCAGCAACTCCTCTCAGCAGGGTCTGGCTCCCTGTGATGTGGCAGCAGGGAGAGCAGGGGAAGCAGCACCACTGCTGAGCACAATAAGCAGCAGAACACAGCATGTTGTGGTGAAGCACAGCACAGTGTGGAGCCCAGGAAATCCAGCACAGTGCCTTGAATCATGATGTGTCTGCCTCCTATCGTGGTGAATCGTGGCACAGGACATGGTACATCACTGCACAGGTGCCCCAGGACACAGGGCATCGTGGCACACCACAGCAAAACATACAGTCTGGCACAGCCCCTACTGTCATTTGTTCTAAGCTTCCTTTGTTTTTTCCACCAGCCACAGCAATAAATCACCAAAGAGATGCAGGTCCTACCTTCCCCCTTCATATGTGGTTGTGAAAGCAAGATCAGCTGAAGCCCAGGCAGTAGCCAAGGGCTGTCAGTCCACCTTACCTGCTCTGCTATCCCAAGAAGGCAAAAATAGCTCAGGCCATTATTAAGTCTTGGTTTAGTTACCCAGAGTAGGATTTCACCTTCCTAAGGAGCTTCTGGTGCTATTTGAGGTCTAATTAACTAACTGCACTTTCATTTCCTTATTTCTTGTAATTTATAAATTCAAGTTTTCATCCCTTCTCCATTCGTGCTTGCTACCCACTGGCTTCAGCTTTTTCCTTAGATACACCTTCCTAGTTTAATTCAAACTAGCACTTTTTCAACATCTCTCCATCTTTTTTTTTTTTTTTTAACTGAAGTACCCAAAGAAAAAATCACATAGAAATACAGTGACTGGTGTTACTGGTGACATTACCTGAAGTTTCCACATGCAGCAGTCCCTTTCCCTGACTGCTGGCACACTGGTCAGCAGATCCTCCTTTACCATCTGCTTCTTCCTAAACTAAGGTAACTCCTGAAATCCTGCAGAGCTGGAAGCACCTTGGCAAGAGCCTGGCAGCTGTTCACCCCTGGGGCTCAAGAAACAAGCTGTTAAGACAATTTTTTATGCCCATTTCTTATAGTTTTTGGCCATTATTCAGGTA
Organism: Xenops minutus; assembly: GCA_035221455.1. Taxonomy (NCBI): domain Eukaryota; kingdom Metazoa; phylum Chordata; class Aves; order Passeriformes; family Furnariidae; genus Xenops; species Xenops minutus. Next base: position 6,099,997 of record JAWWEE010000062.1, read on the forward strand.
CCATTCAGAGCCAACCTCTGCCATGGAGCATCTTGCATGGAGAGGGGCAGCTTTCCCACACAGGCTGGTGTGGAGGCATCAGGGACAATTCCCCAAATGCCAGGGCTGCTATTTCCCATTTGTGTTCTCCATCAACTCCCCCATCAAGCCCTGTACAGCTTTCCTTAGGGGTTAGGCATGAGTTTCTTACTTATTCAATTTTAACAGCTGTTTGGAGACAAAAAAACCACAGTAAGTTTCCAACCTAGCATGAAGAAATACACAGAATTTGTACTGTGTTTGTACACAGAACATGAGCACAGCAGCTAAATGGGGCCATTCAGGCAAGGCACAGGTCCCCACAGCAACTCAGCCAAAGCCAGGTCTCTCCCACACTGGTCAGTGTTTGCCATCAACCAAGGAAAACCAGTCCTGCCCCTTCTGTCTCTCCCCAAGAGCAGTGGAAAGAGGTGACCAGCAAATCAGCATTTATCAAGCATTTTTGTAATGATTTCAAAACCAGTTCAGAGCACTTTAGACTTATAAACCTTTATATGGTATAAATTTTAAAGAAAAGCAAGTGCCCAGCCCCATCTTAAAGCAGGATCACCAAGAGGCAGCACCTCCAAAATGCCAGTCCCAGGCTCAGACTAGAAATAGAAGAGAAATTAGAACTAGAAATAGAAAAGGCAAGCATGTTCAGCTGTGAGAGTAAGTAGATTAGCAAGATAAAAAGAGGGACAGATTAACAGAGATTATTACATCTTTATTAAAATTGGCTAGTACAGATTTCCTTCTACATCTTAGCAAGGATTCTCCCCCTTCCCTTCCCCAGCAGGCACAAGCCCTGGCCTTACACAGTTTAACACAGCCCAAGTTTCCAGCACTCATCCATGAGACCCCAATACGCCCCTACTCTCAGCAAGCCTATTGCCCTTTGCCACAGCAGGCTTTGGAAAACAGCAAACATTCAAGCCCCACCAGCCAACTCTGCCTTCAACAGCAAATGGACAAAAACCTCTCAAGCTCAGAAACCCAGAGTTTTGTTTCAGGTCTGCTTTTCCAGCTGCCTTGCAAAGCATTCCAGGCAGACCCCAGGATACCTGCCAAATGCATCTCCAGTGTCAGCCAGCCCAGGCTGCCCCCACCACCCCAGTGACTGACCCAGTGTCACCAGCCCTGCTCCAGAGGACAGCCACGAGCACTAGGTGCCACCACAGCCAAGCAGAGAGTCCAGACATCAAACACCAGCACTCACAAGCTGATGGTAAGTAGAGGCAGCTGGGGATAGAGCCCTGGCTAGAATAGCTGAGGATAATTATGGCTGTAGAGAAAAACAAAGAGCCCTTGGGGCACAGCTAAGCACACAAAACACAAAACCAGACCCAGAAAACAGCACTGGAGACCACACTCAGGGCTCTGAGCCAGCAGCCCCTCCACACCCTGCTCCTTCCCATGGATCCCCCAGCACCTCCTCACAGCAAATCTGTTTCTCTGCTGGCCCAGAGCTCTATGCTTTCATATTCCCTCTTTCTCAAGAGCTCCAAACACCAGCACTCACAAACAGGTGTTCAGACCCAAGATATTCCAGGGGTCCTGTCCCTGCCAGACCAGGAGCAGGTCTCTGTTCAGTTTTGCTGCACCAAAAGACCAGACCAGGGGGCCAGGATGGGTTGTAACCCAAACACCAGCATTACCAGAGGGCTGTCTTGGGAAGGAAAGCAGGTTCAGCCTCAGAAGACAGAGTTCCACCCCACACCTACTCCAGAACCAGCACACCCCAACCAGTTCTGCCCAAGGAAAGGTAAGATCAGCTCACAGCTCAGCTCCTGGTGCTCTCGTTGCCTGCAGCACATCCTTGTGGTGACATTCCCACTCCAGGCTGGCTCCTGGACACCGTGCTGGCACCTCTGCCAGCCATCCACCCAGAGCAGGGGACAAAGGCTGTTGTTCCACCCAGCTCCAGAAGCAGAGTGAAGGAGGCAGAGGTGCAGGGGAGGGTTAGTGCTGGGCCAAACAAGCCCCAGCTGGGCAGGGACCAGCCAGCACAACCACCATCAGCTGTGCAGGGCCCCACTCCCACCCACACAGCTGTTGGGACTCACTCCTCATGACCCAAGGGCTGCCCAAGGACAGGCTTGCAGCATCACCCCCTGTTCCAAGGTCCCCAACAGCCCCTCTCCAGCTGTGCCCTGGGCCACGAAGCAGTGCTGTCTGGGGAAGGACTGAGCAGGATGGAAAACTCGCTCTGAACAGCAACCAACACAAGGGCAGAGAACCTACACCTGCACCAAGAGCTACATTTCAGGGGGCAGGTTCACAGTCACCACAGCCCCAAATGTCTCTGGGGTACAGAACAGACAAACAGGAGGGACAGTGCAGGGCACAGGTGGCTGATGTATCTACTTCTTTTCCTGCTTCTGCTGCTGGTACCTCCTGAAGTGGGTCTGGATGGTGATGGCTGCCCTCTCCGAAGGGTCACTGAGGTCACTGCTCTCCTTGCTGGCATCAGGGGTCACATCACCTGTGGGGACAACAGAGCATCACAGTGAGCACAGGCAGTGCTGGTGGCCCTGAACAGGCTGCACAGAGCAGGGCAGAGCTCTGGCAACACCATCAGTGGCCTCCCCATTCCCCAGGCTCACAGAGAGGATAAGCTTTCCTTGCTGGGGAGGTCAAAGAGGCTGGAGAACTCTGAGCATGAAACCACAACTTCTCTGTCTCACAGGGACTTCTCCAGGATAGAGGGAGCAGGGAATAGGAGGCAGAGCAAAGCCCAGCCTCCCTGGCAGCACTAAGCCCTCTATTTACACAGCTCCACTCCCCAAAGACAGCAGCTTCCCCACGTTTAATCACCACGTATGATGCTCACTTACTTTCACACACACAAATAAGATTAGAAAAAAAGCCCGGCACTGTACAGCAATAAAGCTCTCATGCTGACAAATGGGAGCCCTCCCCACTCCTGCTTAATGTGGCATTAGGGAAGTATTGTGAAATTCAACAGAAACTGCATCAAAGCCACTCAGCAGTGCTCCTCTAAGCCAGTGTGTCACTGCTAAGCACCCCCCGAGCAGCCATCAGGAATCCTAGGGCCAGATGCTGCTGTATAAACTCACCACTGTCACCTGAACCCATTTCCCTTCACAGCCTAAAAGAAATTGCAAAGTAAAAAGATAAATAAGAGGAGTCCACGTTGGGAACAGGCTCCCTCCTTCCCTGCTTAACAAGACACACCATCAGCTGTAAATCCTGCCTGCTGCACAAATCCACAGGCAGAGGCTGAGGACCATGGGACAGGTACTGCTGTGCCTGGCAGGGTGAGCCCCAGCTGTGTGGGCTGCCCAAAGCTCCACAGGAAACACACCCAGCCCAAGGAGCTCAGCCACTGTCAGCCTGGGGACCTGCACCTATTTCAGGGCAGTGAAACCCCCAAACCAGGCTGGCCAGAGCTCCTGGGTCCATCATCCAGGAGGGATGTCACAGCAGCAGCACACCCAGCCCCCACTGCCCCTTATCCGATTGGCACCAAGAATAGAACTGCTCAAAATCCTCTTTGCTGAGCACAGGGGCAGAGCCTTGGAGACCAGAGCAAGAAGGAAAGAGGGGTGAATAGCAGGTGAGTTTGCCAGAACCAGAAGAGGAAGGTGAGCTGTTTTGGGGCATGGAATGAGTGTCCCCCCCAACATGAGTGGGGCAGGTTTCACAGACAGAGGGGAGCAGGGATTTGCACAGACACACATGTGCTGTTATATATTTAGCTGGGACCTTCATTGGCTGATACTCCACATATTAACAGATATCTCATCATCAAATACCCCCTAATAATGTCACAGAGACACATAATTGGAAGAAGAAAAAGGCCAAGAAGGATGCAGGTGCTGCAATGCCTGTTCTCCTGCTGCATCCACAGTCCCTCACCTAAGTTTTCTCCATTACTTGGCTGGGTTTTCTTTTTACTGCCTCCCTGCCTGCTTCATACTCACCTTTCTCTTCAAAAAGTGAGTAGATGCTGTTGTTCCGAGAGCTCTTGCCTCTCTAGAAATGTAGAGAAGAAAAATAAGTTATTTATATCCCAGGCAGAGGCAGTGAGGACAGTCCCTTTCAGGCCAGCTGGGAAGCTCTGAAAGGGACAGGACTAGCTCCACCAAGCTTTCCACTTTCTATTCCCTTTGGGAAACTGGAACATTACTGTTGTTCCCTTAAAGAGCACCGATTAATTAAACTGCATTTGTGAAAAGACATCCAAGGAGAGGCAGGAAAGACTTTTGTATCCAAACAGAGCTGTGAGATGTGCTGGCATGCCTCGGGATGGATGTTAGCACAGGTTAACCTCACTGGATCTGCATTTCAAACCAACAAGGAGACAGGCTTGCTGGGTTTACTTCCCCCACTCCAGCCCCTGCACTATGACCTTGCAGCTCCCAGGATGCCAGGCCTGCTAGGAGATATTTCAATTCCTAAAACTAAAGCTTGAATTTGCCTGCAAATACCTCTCCTACATTTTTCAGCTTATCCCACCTCCTGACATTTCCTTCAAAGACAGAAAATAAAGAGAAAAAAGCCTCTCCCCCTTGCCCTGAGCAGCCTGCAGCAGGCAGTGCCACCCCTGACCCAGCTGCCCTGGCAATGTCCCCAGCCCTCACCTCGCTGTCCCGGCTGGTGCGGCGGCTCTGGGACACACACTGGACCTGCCAGGGCAGGGGCTGGTACACGAGGTAAGGCAGGGGCTCCTCACGGAACAGGTTGGTCCCGAGCTGCACAGAGAAAGGGTTTGCAGCAGGTAAGAGGATAGGAAAGGAGGGGAAGAGCAACAGAAATTGATGCTCCTCCTGATGCATCACCAGTGATCAAAACCCTTCCCGGCACCACCCTGATGAGCCACTCATTGTGAGGTCCTGGGGCTCCCAAACCTCCCACCCAGGGTGGTTTAAGCAGGCACAGAATGCCATTCCCACCAGAATAAGTGGAGATTGCTGCCTCCTCTCTCTCTCCCAACGGAGAGCAGCCCTAGACAGAGGAGAAATAAAACAGAAGCAATAAATGCCACCCACTGCCAGGGCAGCCTGGACTCACCTGTGTGACTGCCCTCACCACGAAGAACAGCGCTGTCATCAGGGTGCCCAGCATGGCCAGGGTGTCTGAGGGGCTCCCTCTGTCCTGGGAAGGCACAGCTCTGGGAGCAGAGCACGGTGATGTCCAAGCAGCCAGGGACTGAAACGTCCCTCCTTGGGCAGGCAGAGGCCAAGCCCCTTAATGAGCTTACAGCTCGAGCTCATCTTGGTGAAGTAACCAAGCACTGCCCTTTTGCTCTTCTAATCACCAAGTTTCTCCAACAGACACACTGCTGGCATTCCAGGAAAAGCAAATCCTCTTCAGGTACACAGGCAGGGCAGTGAGTGTGGACACACACGCACAGCCCATCCCCAGCCTGGGCTCAGACCTGCTCCATGGGGACCAGCAAGATCACAGCAAAGCCCCCATAGTCCAGACAGGACTTGGGATGCTCAGAGTCACCCTGTGCTCTTTGCAGAGCAGCTGCTCAGGAGTGGGGTTGGGGACCTGACCCCAAAAGTGCCTGCCTGGACAGTGTGTGCTGCCATCAGTGTGCTCCTCCAGCAGCTCTCACCCAGCTCTCCAGCAGGCAAAAACATACCAGTGCAGACCATACACAGCAGAAACTGGGGCAAGTCAAGGCTTGGTGGTGCTGTGTTTTCTTTTTAAGGACAAAACTATCAGCCTCCACTTCTGCAAGACCAGCTGATGCACATACTGTTCTCCCTGTGCCTCATCAGACCTCCAGGTGGCTGTAAGGAAGTGAGAAGGGGGTAGGAACAAACCATGGGGAGAGAAAAGAACGTCACCAATCCTCCCCTAATTCCTAGGGACAGCATTACTCAGCCATCCCACCACAGGATCCCAGAAGCACACAACACACTGCTGGGGGAATTCTTGGCTGCTCCCAAATACATGAGAAATCAGCAGCAACAGCCATTATATAGTTAGACTATTTTAACAGATCCCAAGTTGCCAGAGAGAAGCTCCAGCACAATGCTTTGTCTTGGTTTTGCAGTTTTGGTTTTTAGCTTTTTCTGTCCCTGCATTTGCTACCCTGTCCAGGTAGTTAAAAGAATAATGGTAATAAAGCCAGAATGAGCTGAAGTGGTCTTGGAAACTGCCAGAAATGACCTTGACAAGACAAAACATGAGACAGCCCAGAGAAAAGCAAGACATGAGAGGCAAGTACAGCTGGATATCCACGGCTACCACAAAATAGAGCTACAACCATCACCATCATACAAAACAGACTCATGTTGATTTAATTTCATACAAAACCAGATACAGCTGCATCCCAGGTTTCAACAGGAAAAAGGAACATATTTCAAACAGAGTTATTGTTTAAAAAAAAATGGCATTTCCCTGCACCATTAATCCACGCTTCTCCCAACACACAGAGTGGGCTCAGTGATATGGCTTTGGCCACAACAAGCCAGAACTGTCGGTCATCCCTTCTTAAACACCTCACTGTAAGGGCTGCCCATGTGTCCTCTCAGTATCCAGGAAACCAAAAGCAAAATCCCTACAGACAGGGTTTGGTGCAATCCGACAGCAGATGGGAAACCCGTGTTTTGATCCCTCCCTTCCTAGGGAGGACTAAGGCTGGCTGAGTAATTACAAAAATTCTAAGAAAATCAGCAAAAAAAAAAAACCCAACAATATAAAATACATTCTTAAGAGTTTTAAAACTACACTCATCAAAAATATATTTCTCTTTGCATGTAAACATCTCCCTGCCATGCTCACGGCGTGTGCCAGCACACACCACCCAGGAGCAGAACAGGAGGGGGCTGTGCATCATCACCCACCCGAGGAGCACACACAGCACAGAGGGTGAGGGGCATCTCAGGAGAATGGCTTTGAAGATCATTTCACAGATGGGATCCCTTGAAGTGCAGGCGTCCTCATCAGGCAAAATGGCAAGTGGCTCAGCAGCTTTTTAAGGCATAAAATATTTAGAGTCAGCTTGGAGCAAATACTGACAAAGACAACCAAACACCACATTCCTACCCAGCAGTACAAAAGCCTCACCCCTCCCCACTGGGTAGAACAGCACCATCTGCCCCCATCCCAGCTCACCCATCCCAGTGTGCTGAGACACGCTCTGGATACAGCCTTTCCTGAGGAACATGGTAGCATCCAGTGAGCAAAGCCATGAGCCACCATCTCACAGCTGAGGTCCAGGAGCTGCTCATCCCAACACCTCAGCCAGCTTTCCAGTCTTCAGAGCACATCCCACATCCCTGCTCTCCCAGGATCCCTGTGGAGAAGCTGCAGGAGCAGCCAGGCCAGGCTCCAAGGCTGGATGCCAAGGGCTCCCCAGCCCTGTGCAGGGAAGGAGACCTCAGCTGCTGAGCTGAGCTCTGGATCCCTCTCCCCAGGGCATGGAAGGACGCAGGTGGGGCTCTGTCTTGACATTCACAAGAGGCTGAGCTCCTCAGCAGTGCCTGCACCAGCAGACACTGCTCACACTCTCCTGCCATCCCTGCTCCTGTTGCCATTGGCACATCCATGACATGGGAACAGACCTCCCACAGCTGCTTTGTTGCTCAGCTCTGGCCAGCCTGGCACACAGAGGAGCAAGGAGTGCTTGGCCACCACTGCCATGGAGAGCCACTCCTGGCTCAGTTCCTACTGCTTCCACCCCAAACAAGCAGAACAGTCCCCAAGAGACAGAATCTGTCATTCCCTGATTTTGTCCCCAGACTCTGCACCATTCCACTGCTCCTTCTCCCTACTCACATGTGCCACAGGCCAGCTGACATGGCCCACTTGCCATTGAGCATTTGCTGGGCATCAGTGCAGGCTCATTTCCTGACCGGTTTCCTCCAGCAGAGCCTCAGCTGGATTCAAATCCTCCCCCTTGACCAGTTACTCAAAGTCCTCCATGATTCACAGCTCTGCCTCACCATTGCTAGAATACTAATGAGGTAAATGTTGATTTATTGAAGCCCTGATATGTCACCGCTGGATTAAATAGTCTATAAAGCATATTTGGACACATTACAGGATTAGAAGAATCCACCTGGGAAGTTTGCTTCCTCCTTCCTCCACTCTCTTGCAAAGAGACTTGTTTTCAAGGACATGGCACAAAGACTCAGCAGTGATGGCTGGGTGTGCATCACTGAGACCCAGCACACCACAGGGAGACTGCACAGGATCCCCCACAATCTCTCCACATGAGAAATCCCACCTTTTAATAGTGGTACACCTTAATTTGCCTGTTTTCATCCATTCCTAGCTGGATGAGGCTGGGGCTGGAGCTGCTGGCAGGGACCTTCTGCACACGTGGGAAGAGAGGTCTGGCAGCTGGGTGAAGGAAAAACCTGGCTTACAGCAGGAATTAGCACACCTGAGCACAGCCAGACAGGGCAGGTACTGAGGTACAGAGCCAGCCTTGTGCACACATGCTGTATTTAGTCTGCTGCATCCCAGTCAAATGGAATTAAAGGGGGATTAGGGAATTCAGAGGTGCACCATGCTCAGGACAGCAAGGAGGCCCCAGGGATTTGCTGCTTATTAGTGAATGCTGGAGGAGACACCAACAGCTCCAGCACAATACTGGTACCACACAGCCTGAAAGCACCCCTGCTAACAGCACAGAGAGGTCTTGTTCTCTGGATCCAACCTCATGCTGCAGAGATGCCTTGAAATGGAGCTGGAGAAGAGCTCCAGGGGGAGCCCAGCCCTCACAACCCAGGTCCACATGGCTCCAGGTGCCCTCACCTCATCCTGGGCTGCTCAGCAGGACCTGCCCATGGCAAAGGGCAAGGCCTGCAACACCAGACCCCTTTCTTCCCCACCACTTCCTCCACTCTGCACTGTTTGGATCATTTTTTTAAAAATTCTCACATTACCAGCTCCAACTGCTCTTTTGTGCCAGAGCAGCATCACTAAAGAGCATCACAGCACAACCAGGGAAAGAAGGGAGGAGAATCCCTCAGTCAAGTGCAGGTCAAGGAGCAGCAAACAGGTCACTCATGCTCTAACTGCTAAACACCACATTCCTTTGCAGAACCAGACACTAAGGTAGAAGCCAAGGCTTCAAAATTGCTGTTCAATGCTGCAGTGCTCCCAACTCACCTCCTGCCATCTCCTCCTGCCTGCTGCAGGGAGCAGGAATGTAATTAAAGACCAGACCCAGGTAAAGGATACGCTTTTGACTCCTTCCTGAAGCCTTTCAGCCATTTCTTGTTGCTCTCAATCATTCCCTCAATACTCATCTTCCCTGGCTCACCAAACTGGGAATGCTGGAACTGCCGGATTTTTTCACTGTAGCACATGAGAGAAAGAGAAAGGGAAAAAGAGAACTGATGAGAAAGTGGTGGGTTGTTACAGAAAGAGCCCCCATTATCAAAAAGCCATCTCCTCACCTGAGCACATGGCAGTGAATAACTAATAGCATAACTTAGCTACTTAATATATAATTTACAATTTTGTTATCTACTTGCTATGTATGTGGTCAAACAATCATTCCAGAGAAGTAACAGCAGCACAATGGAACATCTCAAGGAAAAAGACCCTTACTCTGCAGGTACATATCCCAGCTTGTTGTCCAGAGGCTTGGAATGCCCACTGAGTGATGAGATCCCATCTGGAAAAGAGATATTAAATACAGAGGCCCCCCTCAAATCATCAGTCTTTATATATACCTAGATGCACTTGCTTTCTTGTACCATGGACACACTGCTCCTATAAGCTGAGCCACTTGTCAAGGACATGGTGGAGTTAATGAAGCAGAGATGGTGATCTCTGTGTGCCACTCTCAGGAGGCTCCCAGTGAAGAGGGCTGTGCCCTCTTTTGCTCCTTTAGCAACAGCTCTTCCTGCCACAGCAGGATGACAGGAGCAGCCATATGCTGCACTTCTGGAATGAGCTTCTCATTCCTTATCCCACTGGTACCCTTCCTATCTGCAGCTCCTGTGCATCTGCCCTTCCAGCACTGGAAGGGAGAAACAGAACTTGCAGGGCTGAGAAATCAAAAGTTGTAGGCAAGGAAGCAGATGGATTAAGGACAGGAGACTCACCTGGGAAATACCTGTGCCATTTCTCTGCCAAGATGTTGTCCACTGACCTCCCTGGGATGGAAAGACTAGAGCTCAGCCCAGGGTTCCAGGCCCACCTGTCTGTGGAAGACAACCTGGGAGGGTCCCCCAGGGAGCTGCCTGCCCGCAGGCCTGCCAAGTTGGAATATGCAGAGAGAGGGATGCCATTGTGGGCTGTCGAGGTGAAGAGAGGAGTGTGGTGATGGCTCAGGGAGTCCAGGACACCCAGGACCCCATTCAGCTCACTGGTGATACATTGCAGAGAGTCCCTCAAGTGCTGGATCTTGTCCAGCTGGGGGACAGACCATAAATCCGTTCTCAAATCAACTGAAGGAAGAGAGGAGAGAAAAAACATGTTGCAGGCAAGCACTAACAAGAGCAGCCTTTGTACAAGTAACCCAGCCCTCCTGTCTTCCTGCCCCCTCTTCCCCTGCACAACTCCAGCTACAGGCAACTGAACACCAACAAAAAGCACAAGCAGCAGAGAGGGAATTGCAGCAGCCTCTCCTGCCATGGATGTGAGAGATTTCAAAGGCAAGTTCATGCACAGATTCCATCTCTCTTATCTGCCACTACAGGCAGGAAACAAGTTTTTCTAACCAAGTTTCATACACAGAGCAGCCCCAACCATGGAGACCAGACCTGCTTTAGACCCTACTGACAAGTGAGAACAACATCAGAGAGACGCAAGGGAAAGCCAAAATAGGTCTAGAGCCTCACACGCTGGGCACAGCAAACTGAGCCAGTCAGGCACTTACTTTTAGGCTGACACAGTTCTCCAACGGATGTGCTGTCTGCCTCCTCAGAGTCACTCAGATCAAAAGTCACCATCTTCTTGCATGCAGCACTCTTCAGTGTATCCTCATCTGAGAGCTGGACAGGAGGAAAACAATGCAAATAAAACCTGCTGTATCATCCCTGAAACAGAAAAGCTACTGGAAATCTGCCTACAGCTTTTCTATGCAGCCAGACACGGGTCAAGTGAAGGCAAACTTATCTTTAGACCCTGACAGCAAAATCTGAATGTCAAGAGACTGCTTGGGCTCTGGAAGTGCAAGAGGCCAAATCCAACAGCGATGTGAATTTGGCCCTTCTAGACAGGAGTCAACCTCTTTTGTGCTTTAAATAACCCTCAGAATTCTGGCACGGCTGGGTTCCCTTTTTGCATCAAGGACAAGTGCTTGACCATCAAAGGTCTTGTGCTCTTCCATCTGCTGCTGCCCTGCCCAAGGCCAAGTGGCCCTGGCAGAGCCAAAGAAATTCCAAGGCTTGTCTGGGTCAGGAGAGCAGACCCCATTCCCAGACTTTGCTGTCACTAGGCTCTTCCAAGCTGCTTTCTGCAGCCACACACTCAACAGTTTCTTGTGATCTCATAGAAAGTATTTCAAAACCCAGCTCTGCTGGTGAACTCCAGTCTCTGGCCACGAGCTAAACAGCCCTCATAGGGACCACAAGCCCCTCAAAGGCTCCAGCCTGGTGGGTGCAGGCCAAGAGCTCTGAGCAGGGGGAATACAGCTGGGAGTGATGCTGCTGTTTACCTCCTCCAGCAGTGAAGACTCCAGCTGGCTGAGCTTCTCTTCCTTCTTCTGCAGCAGCACCTGTCCTTTCTGCATGGCCGACTTCATCTTGTCCAAGTGCTTTGCCTCCTGCAGTGGATCAACAGCCAGGCCGAGGAGAGAAATTAAACAAGAATGACAGGAAATGATCTATGTTAGCTGTTAGGGTGACTTTCATCATCTCAATCTGCTCAGCACAGGAAATGATGCTGCTGGAGTGAAATTGCCCCCAAGTCCTCAGGAGCTTGGGAAGTGCACACAGCAAGCAGAGCACGTGGCTCAAAGCAAGTTCAGCCCAAGGAAAAGGAGGTTTCACTTCCAAACCCCACACCCAACAGGGTCACCACATCTGCAGTGCCAGGGATTGTGGGATCCCTCGTGCAGCCACAATGTCCAACCCCTGTGAATAAGCTCAGGGCTCACCTCCTCCAGGTTCTGGCGCATGCCCTCCAGGAGCTGGGAGCTGTGGGGATCCTGCACTGCCTCCTGTGCCTTCTGCAGGTCCTGGCGCCACTGCACCCTGGCAGCCTTCAGTGCAGAGTGCCTCTTCCTCATGGAGCGGGTCTGGCGCAGCAGGAACTCCTTGGCATTCCTCAGGGAGATCCCTTCTGCAGAGATGTAGCTCCTGACACTGCAGGGAAGAGGCAGGCATGAGTCCAGACAGCCTGTGCCATCCTGAACACCTCACACAGCACCTCCCAAAAACAAGATTGTCAGGGCACTGTGGGTGAATCCGAGCTAAAATATTTCCTTGGAAAACCAGAGCAAAAATCCTTTCTGGCACACAGATACTCACGGATCAAACTGGAAGTCAGTGTCCTCGTGGCTCTGAGAGACTGGGGAAGGAGGTTCTCTGGCTGACTGCTGAGGAGGTAACATTTCAAAAACTAAGAAATATGTACAGGAAAAAGAACCTCAGGACCCCATAAGAATTTAATCAGAGGCAAAAACTTGGAATGACATCACCACGGTACTGCCCAGATCCAAAACCAGTGCCTGGGATGTTTTTTACGTGACTTTTGAAGGCAAGACAGACATTTCTACCCCAACTTAAGCCCTGCTTTTGACTCCAGTATCCCACACTCCTCTCCACCCACTAATAACAGACAGAAAGCAGCAAATACTACTCAACACACAGGCAAAGAGACATATACCCCCACATCTCAAATGATTTCATACAGAAGGAACAAAAGCCGGGATTTTCAAGGGAGTTAAAGCATCAGATCTCACAAGGCAAGCACCTTCAGAGTCTGCTTTACTCACAGCTTCAGTGCTTCCTCTCAGGTCTTCAACACGGAGCTCAGCTCTCTTTCTTGAAGATTCCACACTTTCTTCTGCCTCCAGTTCTTTCAGAGTCTCCTGCTTGCTCCTGACTGCTTCCTCCAGCTCACTGCCACAGGAAAAGGCAACAGTGGAGGCACCTGATTAGCCTGCAGTCCATCCTGGCTGCAATGGTGTCCAAAGTGACCTCCAGATTGCAAGAGGAAAAGGGCCACAAGTGTGTAAGACAGCAGCAGTGATGGGTCTGCGGTGTGATGCCAAGCATAACCCCTGGCTGGGCAGGGAAACTGCTTCCCACCCTTCCCCAGCAGCTCAGCCACCTCAGGAAAATCTCTCCTTTGCATTTCAGTGCCCCTTTCACAGCATCTCATTAACCACAAAAGGCAGGTATGGAAGAGACAAAGGAACCCAACAAGCAGAGGTAAAAGCAAATTCACAACCTGAGCCACTGATAGCTTGCAACCAGCCCCCATCACCTCCCTGCCCTTGGCAGGCACCAAACCCACCATTAGGATTCTGAAGCAATCCCAGCACACTCAGATGTCAGGAAGAGGCCCAGGTTAGGTCACAGGGCAGAATTTTTTTGGTCTGAGAGGAAATTGCTCCTACATACCCAATGCGTTTCTGCAGCCTCTGGCTCCGGGTCTGCAGCAGGTCCACCTGAGCCTCCAGCTCAGCCTTCTGGTCCTGCAGCTCTTCCAGAGTCTTGCGCAGCTGCCGGACGGACTCGAGGAGGCTGCCATGCTCCTTCCTGCTCTCCTCCAGGCGCAGCTGACAGGCCAAAGCAGCTTCCTAGACAAAAAAACACACCTTCACAACCATTTCCCCAATACCAAATGAAAAGGCACACATAGCACATGAAGGCTCGCTGCCTGCACAGCCCAGGGGGACAGAGAGCTGCACACACACCAATCCTGGAGAAACAAGACTCTTCTCTTTGGGAAACAGCTCAGAGCTAATCTACCTCCCAGCAGGATGGTGCTCCAGAGTGGGGCAGGGAGGGATTTTCAGCCTCAGAGTTTAGAAGCAATAGTTTTTTGTTTTTTAAAAAGCCACAGTTCCAGTGTCCCTCAGCCCCACCAGCAGCACAGCCCCTCTCCAGAGCTCAGGCATACATACATCCCTTTCGAGCTGTGTCCTTCTGTCCTCATCCAGCAGCTGCTGCCTTTGCCTTCTCAGGGACTCCTCCTGTGCACAGGTGAGAAAGCAGGTGAGTGTCAGAGCCAGGACACTGCTGATGCTGAGCAGTACCTGAAGTACAGAGCTCAGGCCTAAATTTCAAGACCATTTCAAAATACCCAAGGACTGCTGTCAGATTTTCTTTATGCCCCTCTCACAAGTCACTCACTGTCTCCCCAAAGCACTGAGCAAATCCACAGCTCAGACTTTCACAGCAAACACCATTCCTGAGGCTGCACCACCAGGAATGCTTAGCCCTGCTCTGAGCTGTGATGGAAGTTGTGCCTGTAACTGGGATGGCAGCAGAAGCCCTGACTGAGCATTTCTGAACAGTTCCCCCTGAGGAAGCAGCCAAAGGGTTGTCACAGGTAAGGGAACCCCTGTGAACTCCACTCACCTGGCTAAGGAGCTGCTCTGATCTGGCTTGGAGGCTCTTTGCACGTATTTCAAGCTCATTCTCTGCATCCTGGAGCTTTCTTTCCTGCATGGAGATGCTTAGTTAGAGTGGCACAAATTCCTCCCTCACCCAGCAGAGCTCTGTCACAGGGGGAACAATACAGACTTGGAACTGTGACACTTGTCAGCCACCCTGGGCTGTGGAGGGTGGCAGGGGCACGAGGTGTGGGGTACCCTGGGCACCTCCAAGCAGCACAGAGGTGCTCCTTACCTTCTCCCTGTGCCTGTGCTTCAGGTCAGTGAGCCTCCCCTCCAGCTCTGCCTGCAGAGCCTTCACCTCAGTGTTGTGAGACTGCCAGAGCTGCACAGTCTCGGTCTGCAGCCTTTCCAGCAGCTCAGACCTTTGTTTCTGCTCCTGAGTGGGACAAGGAAAACACTCAGTGAAGCACAGGGCTCTTCCCCAGGTGAGCAGACACACAGGACACCCTTTGGAAAGCAGTACCTCCTCCTCATACTGCTCCTTAATCCGTGCTAAGGCCTCCCTGTGCTCCTCTCTCATCCTCTCCATTCTCCTCTCGTGGTCTTTTTGCACTTCCTGACGTTTCTCACTCATGAGCTCGCTGAGCTGTGGGGATGGAAGGGAAAGAGGTCCCCTTTGGATGACAGCACTGCACAACAGGGGTCCCCCCCCAAGAATTAACCTCCCACATGAGCCCAAGGACTGAAATCCAGAGTGGGCTCAGGTCTGGGGAGCACCTTCACCCCAGTGAGGTGAGATGCTGAGGGGTGCCCTTTTTCCTAAGGCACCACTGTCACCCCTGGGCAGGGGTTGTGGGCTCTCAGACCTCACACACCTCTAAAGGAGAGAAGGTGAACTAATACTCACCTCACGCTCATATTCCTTCAGTTGATAGGCTTTTTGCTGCACTTTCTGATCTGCTCTCTGCAAGTCTTCACGTAGCTGAGCCTCCTGGCTCCTTTGTGCCTCTGTCAGCTGGGTTTGCAGGCTGGAAATGACCTGCCATGAAAGCCACCCACAGAGACTTGTCACCCTTAGGAGAGGATCCATTCAGTGCCCTCCTACAGAGGAGCAGCAGCACGGCAGAGCCCCGGTGTGTGCAGTCTCACCACCCCCTGCCTGGAGCATGGCCAAATGCTGAGCCAGACCACAACCACGCTTAGGAAGTGGAAAAAAATTAATGCCACCCTCCCTGGCCACCTTTGGCGACAGTGTGAGGGGAAAAAACCCCAACAATTTACATTCTAAGGACACCATCTTTACCTTATGATGCTTCTCTTCTGCTGCAGATTTCAGCTGCCTGAGTTCACTTGCAAACTGTTCCTCCAGCTCCTCTACTGCCTACAGAAACACAAACAAGTCTGCTGGGAAACCTCGATGTGTGGGGACATGCCAGTACAAGATACATATGCAATTAAATTCTACCCATCAGCATCCAAAAGAACAATGGTAACCCCCCTCTTTCAAACTGGATCATAAAAGGTGCCTTTACTCTCTGTGCTTTCCCCCCTCCCAGGGGATTTCAATGGATCTCAAGGATGCTGTGCTGAAAAAACTAGAAACTGCCCCATTCAAGGACTCCCCGGGTCCCTGGAGGACTAAAGCAGTACCCAAAGTGGTGTTTGGAGCCGATAAAGTGGTTTCATTTAGTGCTGATCTGATAACAGAGCTTGGTTTAGCTAAGCAAGACACACAACCATCCTTCTCTTGTCTGAAAATTCCAAGTGGCTATTTAAATAATTGCTAGTTCATCACCATTGTAATAATAGTTGGGGGAGTTCTCTCCTCCTCAAAGTGTCTCTAACAGCCCACATGGCATCTCCTCTTTGTGCTTTAAGTGGGTCATTATTAAAGCACGTACAGGTGTGATTTAATCTAAACAATTCAGCATTGCAATGCCAGCCGGGTCAGCAGGAACAGCTCAGAGCTAACCCTGGTTGATCATAAAAGATCTCACCTTCTTTTTCTCCCTGTCTAACCTCTCCCTGAGCTCGTTCAAGAACTGTTCCTTTTCTTGTTCCAGCTCCCTGATCTCTTTCTGCTGGGCTTTCTCCATTTCCAGCTTCATTTCCTCCAAGGCAAGCTGCTGCTTCCTCTCCAGGCTCTCCTTCTCCATCAGCTGCTGGGATTCCCACTCTTCCCTTAGTTTCTGCAGTGTGGCCTTCTGCTCTGCCCTGGTAGGTTTGTAAAAAGAACACAGCAGTCAGGATTCAGAGCTGTACAGTCAGGGCTAGGACCTGCTGCCACAGCAGGGAAAGAGCTCAGGGCCTCCACTCTGAGCAGCTGCTGGTGATGTGCAAGATCCTTCCTCCCAAAGCAGCAGTTTGCATCCCCAGGGATGGCAGCAGAACTTCTCACCTCATCCTCTCCTCCTCTGCCTCTGTCTCCGAGGTGATTTTGGCTCTCAGCTTTGCAAGTCTCTCAGCTTCTTCCTCTCTGACATGCAACTCTTCTTCCTCAGAAGCCTTTGCCAAATCTTCTGGAGTCCTGAGAGATGAGCAGCCAGAAAAAAAAAAGAAAAAAGGTGCAGGAGGCTTTAGTATCTTCCAATCTCCTCCCCAAGGGCTACAGCTCAGCTGCTGCTCCCACTTGGCTGTACCTGCCCAGCTCCAGATCTTTCATTTCCCCCCCATCTGCAGGACCTGCTGCTGGCACAGGAGATGCAGCCCCAGCATCAAACCTGGGCAGTGTGGTTTTAAAACATGCCATATCATCGTAGGTTGGACTCTGTTTGGCTTCCAGACAAAGTACCTGGATGCATCAGCACTTCTGGAAGCTCCATATTTCCACATGATACCTTTCACTACACATTTGTCCTTTCAGGTACAATTTCTGCATCTTCCTTCACACCCAGACTGTATCCCCAGGACATCCCATGTCAAGGTGCTGTTTCTGGCTGCTCAGTGTGCTAAGAATATAAGTATCAAGTCCACCAAAATAATATACAAGCCTTAAAAGAAAAATTCCCCAGAGAAAGGACACAGCTCCCCATGTTGCTATCAGAGCCTGGGTTTCACACAACCATCCCTGCCCTACTCCTGGAAGCCTTGTTTAGAAATCCCTCTGTAAAACATGCAGTACCAGAGCTCCAGATAGTTCCTCTGGGGTAACCTCATCTCTTCTAATGCTCCCATTTCCAGTCCTGGTACTGCCATTTAGCCCAGGATCTGAACATCTTCCAGATGGTAAAGCTCCAAGCACTAAGCTGGAAACTTCTCCCAGGTTAAACATAAGAGAGGAGTTCAGTGTTCCAAAGGCTGTGTGTGTACAGAATCAGAGCTCATCTTGCAGCAGGTGGGAAGATTCTCTCCTCTCAGTGCTGGAGAGCCTTTTCCTGAGGCTGCCTGTGCTCTGACAGCAGAGCACTCTCCATCCCAAGGTGTGCAGATCCTCACACACAGGATTGTCTGTGCCAGGCAAAGAATCCTGTGCTCCTCCTTCCCCCTGAGAGCCTTGATCCTGCTCCTTACCCACAGCTCTGCAAAGCAGCACCACTTCCAAGGTGGTGGCTACCACAGCATGAGTCTGTGGCCAGCAGCAATGAAATCACAGCTTGGAAAGGCTCAGAGGAGATGGAGTGAAAAAGGCAAGTACCTGAGGGATTTTTCTTTTTGCTGATCAGGCTTCTCTGCTTCCTCCTTCTGGAATTGCTGAATTTTCTCCTCCCCTGCTTGAAATAAATGAATTTCCTCTTGCTTGAGCTCTGTCTCCACCTCCTTGGCTATTTCCTTTAGGGATTCTTCTCCAGGCTGGTTCAAGGACTGCTGGTGCTTGATTTCCTTCTCAGGTTGCCTACCAAAGACAGAAAGGTCCTTTGGCAAAAGGGTGGCAGAACAGGGAGTGACACAAAAGGAACAGCAACATCTCCCCAAAGAGTGTCAACTCCAAACCAAAAATCTCAGAGCCACCTACTCCAGAAGCTTCACTCATGCCCACGACTGTTTGATCCTCTTGCTGACTCCCAAAGAAGCTCTGAGTGACAAATGACACCCAGCCCCAGCTGCACTCCTGAATAACCCAGATTTTGGCCCACCAGAGCTCACCTTGTGAGGGCAACACAGTCTCACTTCATGAAGGATTTAGTAGCAACAAAGCCCTGGCCAGGCTGCCAGGCACAGGAGCAGATGCCACAAGTACCTGCTTCCAGCTCAGGGATTGGTGCTTCTCATGGACCAGATATTTTTCTTCAATTGCAACCTGAAGTGTGCTAGAAGTTTGCCAAATCCAGGCAACAGAAAGCCCTCCAGAAATTCAGACCCAATGTGGTTCTAATTAAGCTTTTTTTAAAGACAGACAGCAGCCAAATTATAAGGTTTGAGGGAGGCTAAAGGGGAAAATTGAGATTAATCTATGAAGGAAAATTTTCATTCTTTGCTAGGGAAAGCTGGAGCAGGACAGTCTCACCGTGCTGTGAGACTGTCAGCATAAGGCAGAGTGACTTCTGTTCTGGCAGGAATCAGGGAAATAACAGCCCCAGCTATACAGCCTCAAGTCAGAATAAAAAAAGCTCACTTCTGCAGCCATTAGCTAAAAGAAAAAGACAGAGGAAGGTAGTGGGGTTCTGGAAAAATCCTGCTTCACTGGTGCTCCCCATAATGCCACCTGCAGCAGGTGCCCTTTATCAGGCTGCTCTGCAGAGCAATTCAGCCACTTCCACCTTTTTATCGTGTTCTTCCTTTTGCCCCAGTTCTTGCTCTAAAGGAGATCCAACACCACAATTCCCAGCACTACAGGGAAGACACTGCACAGGTCTCCACAGCACAGATTCCTTCTCCACCACCTTGTCCCAGGAGGCACTGCCTAATTTTTCCAGTTGCATCTGCTGATGTGTCATTTGACAGAGAGTGCAAAGTCAGCACAATCACATCTACTGAGCTCCTCTGTCACAGATCCACAAATACCATCAAAAGTGCAGCAACAGAGAATGGTGACTCGGGCAGGAGCTCTGACCTCATTATTTCAATGCAAACAACATTCCCAGTGGCTGTAAAATTGGGGTGATTTGTTGGTGTTTGGCTGTCCCACTCAGCGAGTTCTGTTTCTCAGGGAGGGGGAGCACTCACAGCCTCATCAGTGACACCAGCACAGAGGAGGCTTTCCCAAAGACAAGGCAAATGACTCTTTGTCATCCCACAGCATCCCAGTCATCCCTCCAGCCACAGACCTGGAGGGCTGAGCTGCTGTTCTCACCCTCCCCAGCACACACTGCTCACTTGGCACCCTCACAGCAGAACAGCTGCTGGGATGTGCCCATGGAGCTGCCTGAGCTCTGCTGTGCCCACCAAACCACAGCTCCCACCTTCACACACGAGCTCCAGCCACCACAGAGGGGGACAAAAGCACAAAAGCTGTCACAATCACAACACTGCAACAAAGCCCTTACACATTCGGTGGGGCAGAAAGCTCCTCTGGATCCATGGGGCTATCCAGTGATCCCTCCTCCTGCTCCGGGGCCGCAGCCTCCTCCCCATCAGGATTTTCTAAACCAAAACACTTCTCTGGTGTTTCACAAGCACTGAGATCCCTCTCACTTCGCAGCACAAAAGAGGGGACAGAAGGCCAGATTAGCTGAGCTCAGTCTAGTGGCTGCTGCAGGTGGACAAGGCAGGGGACAACGGGATGTGCAGGTGACACAGGTGGGCACCAAGCCATGGCTGCCAGCAGGAATTGCTCATCCAACAGAGGGCTGTCAAAGCCACAGGGAAGCTCCATACCATTCCCACCAGACTAACAGGCTGAGGATGCAATGGGTGCCAGTCTCAAAATGCTGGATGCCTTCCTTGGGTTTTCCCCCTTTTTCCAGGTCCTCAGAGAATGTTCCCAAGGTACATCAGCCCTATCAGCAACACTCACACTGCTGTACAAATTACAGATGGAGGTGTTGGCAGGCATGATTGTATCTACAGCCCTACTTCATCTTGGAAGTACAGAAAGGAAAGACAAGGCAAGCACAAGCAGCTTTACAGGCAGAGAGAACAAGAGGATGCTCAGCTGGAAAGCAGGTACCAAGAGATAAGGAGACAATTCCTGCGGGCAGAACACGTTTTTGGGGACCCTCACATGAACAGCTCCTGCAAGAACAAAGCTGCAAATCCCATGTCACTCAGCCAGTCATTAAGATGGGCTGCAGTTTCTTCTTCTGCTCATGAGTTTTCCTGGCACAGGCAACAGCTCCTTGGTTCCCAGTGCCCTGGAGAACATGCAACTGTGTGTGGAAGCCAAGAGCTTTGACACGACTCATCTGTAAATGCCACACTGCAGCTCTCCAAGGAGGAGGGGCTCAAGGGAGCAGGATGCCCACTGCTCAGCACAGTTTTAAACAAATCACCACAAACAGGCCAAAAACAGCTCTCCTAGTCAGCCTAGTGCTCATGGTAACTGAGGGTCTGGAAGCCAGCATTCCTCTTGGGGCAACAGCTGGTGAGCTGTCCATGTACCAGGATATAAACCAGCTTAATGCTTGCACCTGGTGCATGTCACCTCTGTGGAGGTCTAGAAGGGAGAACTGTTCACATCACAGCTGGACTCTCCTGGCACCAGAAACAGGCACCAGGCTGGCCCTGAGAGCCTTCAGGTAGAGGCTCTGCCCAGTGGGGAGCTGGCAGCCCAGCAGGAGCAGTGCTGAAACTAGGGGCTGACTCAGAACCAGAACAGCCTGTCATCAGGCAACAGCCACTGGCCACATCTCCCCTGGTTCAACACCACAGGGCCCAGCACACAGTGTTAACTGGTTCAGGCCATCTTGGCAAGAGCATGACTTTTGGAGCTTTTGAGAGCAGTCAGAGAGTTGCAAGGGAGACAGAAGGCTGAGCTACAGCTGGGGCAGCCACCAGGAAGTGATGGACAGGCAGTTTCACTGCTCACCCAGTCAGAAGTAGTGCTGAGACAGTGTTGAGAAGGTGGCAGAAGAAAGAAGAGGTTTAGTAAGAAGCTGCAGCATCTCAGGGTGTTGTACAGGGGACACTTGTCCAGGTTACAGTGAGCAGAGCAGAGAGGGCAAAGCAGGAAAGGCATCAGGAGCAAGAGCTGCCCATACCTCCTGAGTTGCTCTGTTTGTACCATACCTCTCAGCAGCTTTTGTTCTTTTGCTTTGCTCTTCCTCCATACTGGCTTTGCTTTGGTCTTTTTCCTCTTCTCCCAGCTCCTGGGCCTGCAGGTAAAAGCAAATAGTGTGGAGTTTGTGGCTCCTTCACCATCAAAGACCTTACAGGGGGGTTCTGCTGAAGGTCTACAGAATCAGCACTGAGCCCAGGGACCACACAGCATCATCCAGAGGCTGCTCCAGAACAATGGATGTGCCAGACTCCTCTCCTGAGGACAACCAAGGGGCTCCAAACATCACAGGAATACCTTGCAGGAATGCTTCTGGAAGCAAAACAAGAGGCCTGGGAGCTCAGCTTTCTCAGAACAGAACATGAACTCCCTGCCAGCACTAAGCACTTGGGACACAGGTTTGGCTTTTACCTGAAGGTCATTTTACATTTCCAAGTAACACTGAACTTCCTGAAAAACGTAGGACAAAAACCCCCTAAAAAGAGAAATATCACACACAAAGTAATGTGCTATGGACATAAAGCAAACTGATGTATTGGCTGGGACCAGAATCACATCAGGGCTCAGTCCTGCAACCCATCCTGGTTCTAGGGCAGGCTGTGAGGGTCAGCACACACACACAGAGTCACCACTCCAGGGATTTCTGACTCCAGGATACACCAGGGTGGGTGCTGCCAGGGAAGCCACCCCCCTCAGCAGAGCACTGAGCATTCAGTTGGCTTATTTATGACACAGTAAATATTTGAAATAGGAATGGCAAATATTTGAGTGTGAAATAGTATCACCTGCTTCTTTCCCCACCTGCCAGCTCCAGATCTCTGTCCTCTCAGCAGGCTCACCTGGGGAGGGGGAAGGACTTCCCTCCTCACCTGCCAGCTCCATGGGAGGCAGTGAGGGCTCATCTTCCCTGCTGAGAGTTCAGGTCCCCAAAAGCACAGCCCATTCATAAATTCTTGGTGACCACAGAACCAGTAGGTGAGCCCAGCCCCTCCTGTATGTGGAGCAGGGCCAAAACAACACGGAATTAAAACAGCAGTAATTTATGCAAATGTTCAGTGGAGCAAACAGCAGAAGGATTCCCTGCAAGTGCTGTCACCTTCCATCACATCAGCCTGGGCAGAGCTCTCCCCCACTCCCAGCCTCCCTCCTGCCCCGCTGTAACTAATGACTCCAATTCCCGGGAACCGAGGAGCTCAGCAAATGTTTCCTCGCTCAAAATGGGCTCTGTCACCGCTGCCTGGGAACGGGAAGGAGCCAGACAAATGGGCAAGGATAATAGACACAGGGCACCTCTGCTGAGCCCAGGCACAGGGCTACTACTGCCCCTCCCCAGGAATCGTGGGCTGCAGGAATCTCTGGACACATTTGGAAGGTGAAGACAGCACATGTCTGCAGGGAAACAGGGCAGATTTGAAGCCTTGTCTGAAGAATTGTTGGATACTTGCCCCTCCTGTTGCCCCAGGACCCCAAGCAATCCCAATACCTCAAGTAGTTCAGTTTTCTGCCCAGCCCTCCAATGCTCAGGACACAAACCCAGTTGTGTGAACAACAGGAATGACAGAAAATGGGCCATCTCCTCCCTTTGCACAGCATAGATCCTGAGGGGCTCAGCAGGAGGGTCTCACATCAGCTCGGATCATGCCTGCATCCCACTCCTCACCACCATCCCCTCTGGCACACTGGAGTGCCAGTACTAAGCACTTCAGACACAGGTTTGCCTTTTTGCTCAAGTTTGGGCACTGAACAGGCTCCCCAGGGCAGTGGTCACAGCCCCAAGGCTGCCAGAGCTCAAGGAGTGTTTGCATGATGCTCTCAGGGACAGGGTGGGTTTGTTGGGGTGTCCTGGTCAGGGCCAGGAGTGGGACTTGATGATCCTCGTGGGTCCCTTTCAACTCAGGAATATTTTATAGTCCATGATTCTATATGCTGTACTTTCAGTAAATGAGGGTGAGAAGGAGCAGCCTTTCCCTCTTCCAGCAGAGGAACCAGGTCTAGCAGGACACATCCCACAGAGCCTCTGCAGCCACCACAGCTGCTGCCAGAACATACCAACCACAACCTTCCAATTCTGTGCTCATGGAGCTGCCAGAGGTGTCTTTTTTCCTTTTTTCCTTTTACAACAGAGTATTTTGCCAATACGTTCAAAGCAAGGCAAGCTCCTTACATGGAAGTAGGCACATTCCTGCAACCAGAGTCATTCCAGCCGAGCCTCTGTGTACAGACACAAAAGAGCAGCTGCAGTTCTGCAGGGAGCACCATTTCACACCCAGCTCTCCCCAAACAGGGCTGTAATAAACTCCAGCGTGGCTGCTCCAACAAGCATTTGCATGCACAGTGCCTGCGCTGCAGGGAGGGAGAGGGGGAACACAGCAGGCATATGTTTTGTTTTCCCTTCACATCTGATTATGCTCATTATTAGGCACAAGAGGACAGGTGTATTCTCCAGACACAACCTTACAAACCGGATTGCTCTTCTCTGCTGGACAGGTGGGGAGTTTGCCACTCAGGGTCTCCTCCAGAGCAGCTGATCACTCACAATCAGCACAAGGCTGAGTAACCCCAGCTGGATCCTGCCCTCCACTGTGCTCCCAGCCAACACACTGCACTGAGACAGAGCAGGAATGCTCCAGAGGAACGTGGGGCTGAGGAAGCCAACTCAGCAACGTGCTGGGAAGACAAGGATAAACCCAAGGTGCACAGCAACCTTCAGTCAGAACTGCCCAACCATTGCTACATCCCAGGCTAACACAGTACAGGAGCACAGACATGTGCACACACACACACTCAGTGTGCTGCTGCCTCACTGAAAGGAGCCCATTTTCCCCCCTGCATGAAAGCAGGCAAGACAACCAAATGCTTAAAAATAAGCTTCCCTCTACCAAAATCTGTCAGAGGGAGTTAACCTCCTTTTCCTCCCATTGATTCTATCGTGTTCTGCCACACGAATCCTTCCTATCTGCTTAAGAGAAAGAAAAGGACAAATATAGTCACAAAAGAAGAAAGTAAAATAGACTCTACTTCCATCATTCCCCAGGAAAGCCATTTATTGACATTTACTGGGGCAGGGAAAGCACAGAGGGGAGCCTGCATGTGTGCACCCCTAAAGCCATACCCTATTTAAGGCTTAGGTTCTTTATGTGGCCCTGTGCACCTCATGCCTGCACAAAAAACAATGCACTGGTAGTGCTGCTCTGAACCCTGATGCTTCACACATCACTTCTGTAAAGCCTTTACACTGACAGCATCACAGTGTTAGTGCATCACACCCCAGTATTTCACCTGCCTGCCCAGATCATCCCTGATCACACACACAGAACTCACCTTGCACACGGGGCTGTCCAAAACAGGAGACAGAGTCCCTGCATCCAATACCTCCTCAGCAAGCTGGCTCTGGAAACCCAACTCCTTAAGAAGAAAGCAGAAAAGGATCAGTGTCTGATGAGAACACACAGGGTTTGCCAGAGATCCTGAGACCAAAATCCTGACATGGCTTGGAATCCCCACTCCCCACCCCACTGATGGCAGGTCAGCAGCAGTTCCCTTCCCTGGGTCCCCAAGAAAACTCTCCCTGTGGGGTCCAGGTACATCAGTGCCACACAGGGAGGACACTGTAGGACTGAGAGCTCTGTCACACTTCCAGTGCACCCTTCCACATCAAGCACAGCAGGCAGAGGTGGCAAAGGGTACATGCAAAGGGCACACATCTTCCCCCAGCCTCTATTGCTCCCCTTTATGATACTGCTCCCCATTTCCTCCTATTTTTTTCCTAAAAGTCAGCTGCCACAAGCTATTCCTCCTCCAGGACAATCCTCCCTCCTAGCAGAGGCTGTGGGGCTCCTTGCACTTGGCTGCACAGGGCAGTGTGTGTACACACATGCCCGTGAGCCAGCACTGCACAAGGCAGAGCCACTTGCCAACACAGGCTTGTACCAACCCCGATAAATAATGATATTCTCAGCCATTTGCTGGCCATGCTGCCTCTGCTCCCACTGGCAGATGGCAATGGCAGCTTCCTGTGGAGATGAAGAGATGCTGATGGGCATTTCCCCCCATCTCGAGTCTTCTCTCCTGCCTGCTCTCCCACAGGCACCCTCCAGAGCCAGGTCTCCCAGACACACACTCCCCCTTAGCAAAAGCTGCTGAGTCCCTTAAAGCACAATTTTTACACTGCTTATTATTCTCTTTTTTGCCATTATCCAAATACAGTCCCAGCTCTACGTGACCTACTTTTCCAGGGATGTTACCTCACCCACAGACCCAATCTGAGAGGTGCAGGGTGACACTGCTGGCCTGTGCCACAGCTGGAAGGGCACTGCAAGGGGAGGGCACAGCACTCCCTGGCTGCACCATCCCAGAGGAACCTGAAGCCCCACATCCAAGAGACAAGCAGTTTTTGGTGACTCACCCCAGGCTGAACCAGCTCCCTGTTGGAGCAGCTGGAGACACGCAAGTCCTCCCCACTGGCCTCAGATGCCTTTGAAAGCTGAGAGGAGAATACACATTACAGCCTGTAGGTGTCTTACCACCCGGGCATTCCCAACATGACAACTGGCACTAGGAATATGAATGTGGTCTCCCTAACAGCAGAGAGACAAGGTGACTGGACATCACAGGGCAGGCACTAAGGGTGTGACCCACAAGACAAGCACAAAACATCACTTTCACAGGAGGGCAGGGGTTGGAGGTGGGACTGGGTAGGGCAGAGAAGTGCTCTTCAAGTATCCCTGGTAAAAGGCACTTGCTTCTTCTCCATCTACAAGGATCTCTGTGGCTCTCAGAGCTCCCAGCCCATCACACAGAACAGTACCACAGTCTTAAAAGCACTTTAAAAGCCCCTCTTGCCATGCCTAGGCAGTGCATGTAGCAGTGAGGACTGCTCCATTCCCACCATCATGAAGCCACATGGAACATCCCATGGCCCCTCTAACTTCAGCAGGACAACTCAGGTGCAGAAGCACACAGGTAAGGGTTTGGAAAAGCAACGCTGTCAGCTCTAAGCTCTTCAGGACAGAGCATGTTTTTCAGGCTCAGCTTTGTATTTTATCATTTCTTACAGACACTACGCATCAATGAACTAGAGAAATCATCAAAATCAGCAGGAAGGCTGCCAGATTGGAAAGAGAACATTCATCAGATCCCATATTCCAACCCATATTCTATTCTGGAATATGACCACGAGCAGACAGTGTGTCTGGCAGCCCAGCTGCGGGGCCAGGCCATTGTGACACTCAGTGGCTCCTGTCAGACTGCACAACCCAATCCCCCCCGGGCTCTGCAGTGAGCTGTGGCCAGTTCTCCTCCCAGAGTGGGCAGACTGGGAGGCTCAGTGCTCAGAGGAGAGCTCCAGCTCCAGAGCCAGCCCCGAGGCTCCATCCTTCCCCACTCCAACCTCGCAGCTCCCGGTGCATCCTCCACGGAGCCGTGAATTTCACGGCTGGCACTCGCTTTACACTCCTGCCCCAGCTCTGCATAAGCTGAGAGAAACAACAGAAGGAGAGAAACAAAGCACCATGGACAGCTGGGCTCGGTGTGAGCTCCATCAGCAAACCTGCTCGCTCAGGACAGACGGCAGCACGGGAAGCTGAGACTGTTTCTCCTCCAAGACTCAAAACACTCCTCACAGTTGAGGGTTTTGCCTGTCAGTGGCTTTGGACAGCATTTGGTGTGTGCAGGAGAGAAGGACTGCCTAGCTCGATCCTGAAATGCCAGTCTGGAGATTCAGAGCACTTGTGCCCCCCCAGGAATACCCTGCTGACCAGGAAAGCACTTGCACTGGCTTCACAGAAAACAAGACAGTGCTGCAAGAGCTTTCCTGAGTCAGAGCCTGAAGAGAGGATGGGAAGGGCCAACACCAACCCCAAACCATGCAGGCAGGTCTCTTACTTCACCAGCATCCAGCCTGCTCTCTGTTTTTGGATCAGCTGCTGCTTCTTCCCTCACTTCATCCACTATCTTTTCTCCACTGGACACGGTGTCAGCAGTGGCAGCCAGGCTTCCCAGCTGATCTGCCTCTCCACCTTCCACAGCCAGACATGCAGCTCCAGGCTGTCCAGGACCACTGGGCACATCCATCCCTGCTGTGCTCCTTTCTCCCACAGACTGGGGCAGCTCCTCAGCTGCTGGGACACCACCTTCCACCTCAACATCATCTTTTTCCAGTACTTCATTCCCAGCAAGTTCCCCAGCAGAGTCCTCCTTGTTCTGGCCAGACAGGCTGCTGTCAGCATCTCCGGGAAGGATTTGAACTGGAGATGGAGGGCACGCAGCATCAGAATCCAAGGAAGACTCCTGCACTTCTTCAGCAGGTCTTGATTTTAAAGACTCCTTCTAGGCAGCAAGTCAAACACAATTATAGCCACAACATTCTCTCTGGGGGTTGCAGGGGTCAGGAATAGCACAGGCTCTCCTACAGCAAGCAGCAAAATCACAAAGCTTTGGGTGACTTCGAGACCTGTTTAATTTCTTTTCACACACTCCTGTTCCAAGGCAAAGGACTCCATTGAGACAATCTCATTCATTTCTTGGGCTCTGACTTGGGTTTTTTTTATCTGTTGCTTTTTTATTTGCAGGGTCTCAGTTGATAAGAGTGGGCAGTGGCTGGGCAAGGCCAGCAGCCCTGGGAGCACCCGACGTGCTCCACAGCAGACCCATTTTCACCTCCACATTGGATCTGTTCAGTAAGAGATTGGAATTGTAAGAGACCATGACTGGACATTTCATTTCTGCCTCACGTTTTAAGCAGAGAACAGTAGGCAGGATCATCATCCCACCTTCCAGCAAGACAGATTTGAGGGTGGGCACTGATTGACGCCACCCCTTAAAGCTCAGCACAAGCCTGTGACTAAAACAGAAGGCTGAGAGATGGCAAAACCCACTGCCCTGGGGATAAAAAGCAACCCCACATTAAAGCTTAGTCACCCAAAGGTTCAAAAGCCTCTCCCATCAGTGGAGAGGCCACAACACCCACCGTGGAGAGCAGAATAGCCAGGAGGGAGCAGGAGAAGGTTCCCTCATCAGTATGCAAAGAGACCTGCTCGCACGTCCCACTTTCTCACTGTTTTATTAATGCTGCGGTGTCTTGTCAAACATTCCCTGCATCCTGCGTACAGCGTGTACCGTACACTGAGCGCATATTTTAACGGGGTATTTTTATCAAAGTGCCACTGGAACGCTGTCAGCTCCAGACCCGGAGCTGCAGCACGTTCCCTGGCACGTCATTTGTCTGCAAGACCTTCTCAGGGCCCAGAGAGCCATCCATCAGGCTGGAGAGGCCAGGGAAATCTAATCACTGGGCACTTCCCAAAAAACCTGCAGCTCCCAGACTCACCTGCATGCCCCTGCTACTGAGTGACAGCTTATGACCCCTGTCCAGCGTGGTGCCTGGTTAGCAGAGGTTCCCAGAGTCACTAACCAGCCTCAAGAGGCTATGGGAAGGCCTTGGTGACACCTGAATCCAGGGAAAGGTGTGCAAGGGGCATTTAAGGGCTGCTCCAGAAGAGGAGCTCCCATAGTGGTTTCATTTATCTGGGGATTAGGATGACTGGAAAGTTATGCTCCTTTTCAACAGACTTGCTTTAGAAGTTCTCCAGAGGACATCCCACCAGGAGACCTGACAGTGTCCAGGATATCCCATAGGGGAGCAAGCAGGATTTGGATACTTGAACACAGTGCAGTTAATTCCCTTCAAGGTGCACATACACCACCAACAAAACATACCAGTGTACCAGTAACACTGTGCACACAACAGGGTTCCTCTCCAGGCAAGTTCACTCCATCACTAAAATATCCCAGAATAATTTTCTCAGCTGGCAGAACCCTATTTTAAGGGCAACTATAGACAAAACCTTTTGTTAATGTTACACCTTGATGATCACAAATGCAACTCTCCAGAAGAGGGAACTGTGCCAGTCAGAGACACAGGTGGAAGAAGATGAGGGAGCTTTTCCTCCTGCAACAACAGACTATGGATTTCAGAGCTGGGACGAGTCAGCTGGGTCATAATTGGCTTTAGCCAATCTTCTCACAAGTTGTAACATGTTTCACCTGCACTGAAAGATTCTGAGGGGAAAGTCCTGCCTATCAACTCATTATTTCCAGCGATTGGAGTAAGTCTGGAGAAAAGCACATTAATACCAAAGAGACCAGGTTTAGGAAAGGCACCTGAGCCAGAGATGGACAGTCAGGATGAACAGCAGCCACCAAAACTCAATCCTACTCACCTCAGGAAGCAGGATGACTCTGCCACCTCTGCAATTTAACATGTTGAACTTGAGAGTACAACAAGAAATTTCACATTTTTTTCTACCTTTAAAAGGCAAAAGGAAGAACAAACCTCATACCTGCATAGGAAATAACTTTGAAACGTGATGTGTTCCCTTCCTGCTCCCTGATTCCAGGCTGTTCTCAAGCACAGGGAGGGGGTAGGAACACCAGACCTCATCTGGGCAACATTTGCCCTTGGATTTTAATTTTACACCTCTCTCCATGCACATAACACTTTAACCAGCAAAAGAAACAAGCCAAGCAGCTACCAGATGCAACCACAACACTACAAGCTGCCCACTGCATGCAAAGCCTCGGTGCCACTGTGCAAGCAGGATGGCAATGCCACAGCCACCATCACCTCTCCCAGGCTGCCAGCATCCTCCGTGGGACTCCCAGGGTGCTGGGGGTCAGCTCCAGGGGCATCAGCACCATCAGCCAACGGGCTGCTGTGGTTCTCCTGCTCTGCCTCGCTGTTCTCCTAGCAGAGGGGTGACACAGCCACTTGCAGAAGTCCCCACACGTCCTGTGAGACTCTTCCCAGCTCGACCCCCTGTGAGCTGTGTCTTGCTGCAGCCACACTCCCACAGCACAGGGGACAGCAAAGTGACCCACAGGGCACCCATTCCTCCCCCATTCACCAGCCAGCCCTATGCTGGTATCCTAGGGATGTGTTTCCTGGGAAGCAGCAGCATTGCTTCCTGCATTACATCCCTACAGGAACAGATCAGCTGTATTGCTCAATGTTTATGTACAGAGGCAGCTCCCTTTTACCCTCCAGCCAGGAATGGTAATTTTCCAACACAAAGGACCCCCTTGATTCCCAACCATTTACCCAGAGACTGATCCCAAGGTGCCAACACTGTCACAGGAGATCGTTTCTGCTGCCATAGGACTCTCACAGGCACCCAGAGGTGCTGTCAGACCTATTTCTCCTCTTGCCCCTTCCAGCACTATCCCCCCAGCTCTTCTGTATCTTAGGGAAGAGTCTCACATGCCTGCAGGCAGGACTCAGGATGCCAGAAGGCAGGAAAGCAGCTTTAGGTGAGAACTAACCCCACAGGCAGCCAAGCACACCGAGCTCTGGGAGGGACCCTCTTTCCAAGGGTACATTCAAACTACTGCACACACCTCACCCCTCAAGTTCTCCAGCATCTGACCTGGGTTTCATTTTCAGTGCCTTTTTCTCAGTTATCCCACTTCTTGCTCTAGAAATGCCCACTGAAGGGGGAGCATTTCTTCCCACTTTCCAGACACTCCGATGCTGCCTCCACTCCCCCCAACAAGCTGTCTCTGCAAGTCACTAAAACCATGTATTTCCTCTGAATACAGATATCCAACCCTGACCACTGGCTACATGAAGCCAGTTTTTTCATTACTTCATCCATTATTGCTTAGATTTCCCCCTGTAGGACTTGCTACACAAACCCTTTCCCCTGTTTAGCAAGGAAGCCGGAGCAAGGCTCGGGAGCAGGCTGAGCCTGGCTCCTAGGAACGCTTTTCTACTGCCATCTCATGGAACTACAAAAGAATTCTATTTTCCAGTTGGGCACTGCTATCTTATCAGGACTACTATATCACCCATCTGGGTTAACAGCCTGGCTGTCGAGCAGCAATTGCCATTCCATAATAGATTCCTGAAGCCCCATCCCCAGGCACTGAAATGCCAAGACAGCTCTTTGTTCCTGCACACATTAACATTTCAGTGAGGAATTGGGCCCCCACAGGCTGCTTGTTGTCTGGAGATGAGAGAGTCAGGGCTCTCTTTGTCACATCCACTTCAGCATAAGCCTTCACAGATCCTGCCCAGCACCTTGAATGGGTTCTCCAGCAAAGCACTTTACAGTTTAATTTTCGTGTGCTGTGAAAAGGATAAGGCAAATACTCTAAAACACTTTAAAAGAAATTAATTTGCCTTTCAGATACTGGAACAGGATTTTCAAAGCGGTGAGAAAGGATTAATGTCAGCACAAACAGTCGGGCCAAATCACCAGAGCTGCTTACAACGCACTTCCCATTGTGCCCTTGTCATCTTAAGGCTGATCCCAGCTAAGGAAGCACAGGCAGAGCACAGGGAAAGCACAGCGTCTGCACAAGGCCTTGGGTGCACTGAATGCTCAGTGTCTCAGCCATGGGATTTATCTACAGTGCAAGAAGAAAGAGAACAGGTTTTGTGTTGTCACAAAAAAGTGGCCACGTGCAGCCCACATTAAGATCCCTGTAGGACTGAGTGACAGTGCAATAGCATTCCCAGAGGACTTTCCCTTCTTTCCCCACTGCAACTTCAGTAGAAAATGAGTTTTCTCTATACACTCACTGCAGAAACACATGTGGAAGCACAGTGTGCCTCTTCCTCACCGAGCCTTCCTCCCACAGCAAGTGTAGCAGCACCTCTGACCTGAGACCCTCTTCCTGCTGTTTCATGGAAATCTGCTTTTCCACCTTGCCTGGTTCATCTACGTGGCTTTAGTTTTCTCTGCTTCAGAGTGAAACAAAGCTCCATCCTGTGCAAAGATGTCTCCCTCAAGTCCCAGCTACCAAAGCACAACCATCCTCCTCTCCAAACATGAGCTTGCCTTCAGGACCCACCCCACTGTCCCCTGTGGGGCACATATGGCTTCCCACACACTTCCCCAAGCCCTGCTGCTGTGCCTTCCTCTCCATCAGCCTGCTCCAGGTTGTTCTCATTCCCATGGGACACAGGAAACTCGTCCCTCTGACACCATTCCTGCACTCTCATCCCTCAGCTCCTCTCCCACCTGGGCAGTTTCACCTGCCCATCCCATCACCCCTGGTCTTACCTCAAATTCAAAGCTGCCTCCCAGGGCATCAGCATCCAAGTACACGTTTTTTAAGAGTCCTGATGTCCCTTGGAAACTCTGAAGGCATTAAAAAAAAAAGATATGACCAAAACTGAGTTGTGCCCTCTACAATCCCACAGGAGGGTTTCTCAACATTAAAATAAGGCAGCAGAGCCATGGCCATATACCTACAGCCAGGTCATTTTGGAATTACACCATGGCAGATGTTGATTTATAGGGATTACAATGTGGAAACAGGGTTAGATGCTTTTTGGGGACGAATCAGCAGAGAGAAAACATAGCACAAATTAAAGCCCAGAGGCAAATGGAACAGATGCAGTCAACCAGCCATGACCAGGAGAGCATCAGGAAGCTTCATGCACTCTGGTTACTGACACACACAGACCCAAGGCACACAAACTACCTCATTTTCACTTTCTTCCTCTTCGTTTCTCCATTTGTCCAGAGCTGTTGTGTTCAAGGAAATCTTCTCATCACAGATCAAGCCCAGCAGGTTCTTGGTGTGCCTGGTGGGCTTACAGAGCTCTGCAAGCTGTGAAGGCCAAAATAAAGGGAAGTGAGAGGACAGGAAAGGAAAGACAGAAAGCCAGAGACACTGGGCAGCTGCTGGACTCTGGCAGGAGCTCAGGATTTCATTGCTACACTTGTGCTGCCAGAGCCACATCCAGCTGGGAGAGGAGATATTCTTAATGAGGCCAAAGGGGCTCCTGTCATGTAGGGGCACATCTGCAAACCTGCCTGTGCCTCCAAACACTGATTCAGGCAAGACCATAATAAAATACTTGAAATTACTAGTGAAGAAAACCTTCAATTAAAGTGTTGATTTGTATGTTTTGCACATATCTTGCTTTGCTTTCCTTTAAAAGATCAATTTCCTACCACTTAACGTGTTTGTTTATTTGTGAAGGTGACTATTTGTATGTTTTGCACATATCTTGCTTTGCTTTCCTTTATAAGATCAATTTCTCACCACTTAACAGGTTTGTTTTATTGACCCAAAAGTCACTTTCTATAAACAATCATTCAATGTGATTCTAAGTCTTACATTTATCAAGAAAACTGTTTTTTAATTTTTTTATTCTCAAATAGATGAGAGAAAATATTGTTTATTAGATTATATTATCTGTATTGTTCATCATGTTTCATTTGCACACCAAAGTTCTACTAAAATGCACTTAATAGATTTTGTTTCCCCCATAGTAATTGAAACAATTCCTTCTTTAAATCTGCTAAACATAGCAGAAGAAAGCTCACCACTGATTAAGCACTGGGCTCCCTAGAAATAGAAAAGAAATACAGTTTTTCAGCAAACAACAGCATTTCAAAGCCAACAGAAGACCACAAATACTCTCATTTAAGCTTCTAAGTGTCCCCATGGCTGCGAGCCTTTGCAGTGTGCTTTCCAGGGCATGTCCCCAGGGAAGAGGGAGCCTCACCTGAGCTCCTTCCTTGGTGATGAGGCCAGAGTCCACCACGCTGTCCAGGTTCAGTGACCCACGAGGGACGACAGACTGAGACACTGTGAGGCCACGGAGTGGAGAGAGGGTCCCCAGGGGCAGCTGGATGGGGGCCAGGTGGGGGCCCAAGGGCTGGAACATGAGGAGGGGACTCACTGAGAGGAGAGCACAGATGTGCAGCTTCCTTTGGAAAGGGAGGAGCTGCTCCCCTGTGCAAACACAAACTGCTGAAGTAACCCCAGCACCACTGAAAACCTGCTTGGAGACCCCACAGCCAGCAGCACATGGGACAGGTAAAGAGACACACTTTGATTTACAGATATATTCTGCCTTCCAAAGACCCATCTGAATGGGTCCAGAATGCTCCTTCCTTCCATAACACAGCATCCCTGGGAGCCAGCCCACATCCTCACATCCCAAGTTATTCTCATCCAGAAATGTGACCCTCCCTGTTGGACAGCATGGAATTCCCCACCCCAGTAGTCTCACCCTGCACAGGTTAAACTAGAAGCACACTCATGCCAGGGTTTTCCTTGTGCCACCCCAGGTTTCCCCTGTGGCACAGCAGCACAGCCAAGGGCTGGTGCTTCAGCAGAGCACGTGTGTTTTCAGAAACCACAGTCCCTGAATTCTGTGCCTACACAGGATTCCAGACTGAAATCAGAGTTAATTCACTGATGGATGGGGAGAGGGAGATGAATATGCACTGATCCTTCTTTCACCAAGTCATCACCACAGCAATGGTAGCAGAATAAATCACATTCTGGGCTTAAATTAATTATTTTCTACAGATGGCCATTAACCACACATACAGAACAGAGGATGTTCCTGTCCTTCAGTAGAGATAAATGTGCTTCCATCAGGCTAATTAAAACTTTGGGGATAATCTACAGTTTATCTGTTATTTATAGTTCTTATCAGCTACCTGAGCACTATCACACTGGTAATGAGAAACCTGAGCTGGAGACTGATTGGAGTTACAGCTGGGCAACAGCAGAGCAAAGTAATCCATTAATGTTACACACAATGACCTTTCAGTTCATTTTAGCCTTCAGAACCAGAGATTTGGTAAGTTCTTATTAAAGTGGGGCCATTACTTCTGGACAAAGACAGAACAACCTGGAATGCTTTTCTCAGGCAAAGGTTTGGGCAAACTAAGCAAAATGGTTCAGCTATTTCCAGAGGAAGGAGAAAATTACAATTATAGATGTGTCTCATTACACCTGTAAGTCATTTCAGTCCCTAAGACCACAGGTGCAGACACCCAAGGGCTGGACTGTGCTCAGACCTGCAAAGTCATGGGCCTGTAACCACTGGGAATGCCCCTCCTCTTGTCTGGAAAAGGCAATTCAAACTTTCATTTAAGAGGAAATGGAGTCCATTTCTCAAGGTGCTGGCCATGGATAAAGGAGATGTGACTGCCACCTGTGGTTTCTTACATCAACTTAACCAACTCACCCTGGGAGCCAAGATTCAGCAAGCAAAACTAAGCTAAACATAGCTGAATAAGCCATTCCCTCTCAATTTAAATTGTGGGATCTCCAGGGAAAAGAACAACTTCAGAGTGTGTTTACTACAAAGTCTTATAGACCAAATTAAAGGTGATTTTGTATTCAATATTGTCAACCCCACTTGACTTACTGCCCATCACCTGGGTTCGAGTTCAGAAGGCATTTTGTGTCCTCAAAGCCCTTTGTTCCTCCCTCTGCCCAGCCCTCCCCAGAAGCACAGCAAGAAGAGTCTACTCACAGGGGATTGCTTCAGTGACTGCTTCTCCTTCTTATCCTTCTTCTTCTTATCTTTGTTTTCTTTCTTCTGCTTCTTCTCTTTCTTCTCCTTCTTCCTCAAACCACCCCGTGCCAGCAGTTTCTCCCTCTCCCGGATCACCAGCTGCCTGTAGTGCTCATCACAGGGGTGCTCCCATGTGGACTGGCCATTTGCAAAGTTGAAGTAATAGACATCACCAGTGGTATCTTGACTGCAATGGCAAAAAAACAGCATGAAATGATGAAAGAGCACATAAAAACACAGCTGCACAGGCCAGAACGTCCTTACTGGATGGCGTGGCCACCTGGAGCTCAGGGAATAGGAGTATGAAGCCTCCAAGAGGCCAAAAACATATCAGTGTGGGGAAGCAGCTCTCCTAGGATGCTCATGACCTTACCAAGCTTCCCAAACAGTTTTTCCCCTTCTTCCGCCACCCCAAAAATCCCTGAGCTCCCTCATCCACAGGAAGTACAATGTTGTGGCATTACCTTCTCTCCCCAGCTGGAATGCTGAACAGCACATGGAAAGAACAGCAGGAAGAACCAGGAATTATATATTGGTTTGGGTTGGAAAGGACCTTAAACAGTCTCCATTAGACCAGGTTGCTCAGAGCTCCACCCAACCTGGCCCTGAACACTTCCAGGGATGGAGCAGCCACAGCTTCTCTGGGCACCCTGTGCCAGGGCCTGCCCACCCTCACAGGGAAAAACTTCATTCTGATATCCAACCTAAACCTCCTCTCTGCAGTTTGAAGCCATTCCCCCTTGTCCTGTCACTGGGAACCACCCAGCACTGCTGCAGCTTGACTCTCACCAGGGTTTCCAGTCAGGGGGTAACGGGGCCACCAGGCACTCCTTGGCCAGCCACAGTAGCTCTGATTCCTTCTCAGGGTCAATCCCAATTATCGGTGCAAAATTCCGGATTTCTAGGAAAAAACAATAGGAATCTGTGAAGACAGTCTACACCAGGCACTACACAGCACAGCCACCCTCCCAGCTAAATCAGGGGGCACACTCAGGAATCCTGAGCCCAAAACAAAGCTGCTCAAAGCCACCAGCACAGCCCTGTGTGTGTAGCCCACCCTGCCAGGTGGCATTTACCTCTGCAAGCAAAAAGCTCATTTTTCAGCTGTTTTCTGCAAAATTCCACATATTTTACCCTCTCCACCCACGCTCTCCCCAATTCCTGTTTTCTGAACACACCTAGAAGCGACCTGTGTGTCTGAACCCCTTCACCCAAGCCCTGGGGAGGATAGGCAGCACTCACCTTGCTCATCAGGAACGTAGGAATCGTTGTAATCTTCTTCCAGAATGAGCTGATTCCCGATGCGCACAGCTCCTGCCATGGCTCCCCCACCTGAGGGCAGGAAAGAAGCAACACAAAATCACAACTGCCCTCAGAAGTGAAGATTCCTTGTCCCCCAGCACACACAGCAAAACAAATCAAAGAGCTTCCACGCAACACTTGCAGGGGCTGTGGAAAGAAGGAGTGGAGCTGAAGCAGCACAAAGTCATGATCAGATCCTCCAGACCTCCCCATTTCCACAAAGATGAACATTTACTTCAGGTACTTTTTAACCAGGCAGAAAAAACAAGCTGAAATGAGAAAGCAAAGAAAGAGAAAGAAAGTAGCATTGAGAGAAGTCCCAGGGCTGGATCAGCACTGCCCAGGGACAAAGAAACTTCTCCCTACTTGCCTTGTCCCAGGGCTGGATCAGCACTGCCCAGGGACAAAGAAACTTCTCCCCACTTGCCTTAGCCTCTCTCACCTTCTCAAAGGTCACTTCAGAAGCTGTAAAAGAACCCCAATTCAACATGTCCCACCTGTAGCCCATTACTTCATTAATTAATTCACACACCACACCACAGCTGGGCCCTTATGGGCACAGGTTTAAGCAGTTGGATTCAATCACTTCACCCCAAACATCCCCAGCTGTGGCTCTGTATGGCCACATTTGGCCAGCAGGAGCCTCCCACCACTGTGTAGGGGGCCAGGAGAGACCACGACCAGCTGCTCAAACACACAGTAGAATCACAAGGTCAAACCTTTCAGCCTAAAAGCCCCCGAAATTCTCAATGCATGAAGCATTCCTCTGCTTTCCTCACGAGACCAGGGGGTTGTGTACCTGCCAGGTGTCTCAGCAGCATTAACACCCCCAGTGATGACCACCCAGAGCAGGATCACCACCCCACTGCCTCTATCCCAGCCGTCACTGCCCTCTTCACCTCCCTCTATCCTCAGCCCACTCCGTATTTATAACTCTTATATAAAGCAAGTCTCAGAAGTAGCAACTAATCCTGGCAGTTTCCAGGCAAAGATATCCTCGGGACACACCAAACCAAAACAGCAGCACGGGGCTCACACTGCTCCCCTCTCCTAGACATCCCCAATTAGAGCACTTGGATGTGGGTAACTCACTCAGGGCCTTCTGTTCGTGTTTTCCTCTCCCAGCACCAACTCAGCCCCATTTCTCAGCCCTGGAATTAGCGCTGGGGGATGAATTATGTACTCACTCTCCTCGTGGACATGCTGCCTCACTGCACCCGGGGGGATCTTACTGCCGCCTTAAAAGAGCAGGGATTTAAAGGCGGTATTAGGAGGGAATTCTTCCCTGGGAGAGTGGGGAGGTCCTGGCACGGGTTGCCCAGAGAAACTGTGGCTGTCCCATCCCTGGAAGTGCTCAAGGCCAGGTTGGACTGGCCTTGGAGCAACCTGGGCTAGCGGAAGGTATTCATAGCCAAGGCAAGGGGGTGAAACCGGATGAGCTGATCCCTCTTAATCACAAAAACCCGTAAAAACGGTACCCGGTTCTATGCAAAGCGGAATTAACTGTTCGCGCAGCCCGCGCCGCTCCAGCCCGGAGCCACGGCAGGGGCGCGGCTGGCGAGAAGAAAACAGCTTTTATTAACAAGCCATAGAATAAGACGGAAATAAAACAATAAAACAAAAGCAGCCCTTTTCGCCCGTGTCACCGCAGCGCACACGCAGCAGAGGCCGGGGCCGCTCCCCGCAGCCTCCTGGCCCCGAGGGGAGCCCCTCCCGGCCCCGGGCCCCGCCGTGCCCCGCTCACCGTGACCGAGGTCGTGGTCCTGATGCCGGTCCCGGTCCCGCTCCGGGGCCCCGCCGTTGCGGGGAGCGCGGGAGCCGCCGCGCCAGGCCCCGCCCCCTGCACGCCATTGGCTGGCGAGAGGATGCTCGGCTTCCGATTGGCCGGCGCGGAGGCGGGACACATGACGTCACCGCGGCGGGACGGCCGGGGGGGCTGCGTTGCCATGGCGACGCGTGGGTACCACCCGCGCCGCATCCCGGAGGGACCGGCGGGACCGGCCCGAGCACCGGGATAGGGACGGGCACAGGGGCCGTGCGAGGGGCGCGGGGCGGCGGGGACGGCCGGGGCGGGTCTCTCCGACTGCGCTTCCGCCGGCGGGCGGGCTTTCCGGGGCGGGTCCGGCCGCGCCGCCATGCCCGCCGCGCCGCCCGCCCGCGCCGGGCGCGGGGCGCTGCGG
>JAWWEE010000062.1:6140356-6156452 GCA_035221455.1 Xenops minutus
CCTCCCTCCCTCCCTCCCTCCACCCATCATTCCATCCATCCCTTCTCCCCAGCCAGAGCTTGTTGCCACTCAGGAGCTGTCGCCGTGTGTGGGCAGCGAGGGTGTGGGATGTGGCTGCACAGCCCCGTGCCCGCCTGGAGCGGGCACAGGCAGGCACGAAGAAGCCCACGGCCAAACCGTGTTTGGCACATTTCCCCCAGCACAGCCCCTGGTGCAGCTGCTTCCTGGGTTCTTGTGCTGCTCCCGACCTGGGGAAATGCTCCAAAAATCCTCCAGACCTTGGTTTTCCCAGAGATCTCCAGCAGGCTGTCGCTGCACAGGAGTTGGGGCAGCGTGGGGAGGCAAAGGGCAGGAAAACAGGATGGCCTGGCTGCAAAGGGAGCTGGTGCATCACCAGCTTCTGGTCCTTCTCCATCTTTTTGTCAGCATCCCTCACGTCCTGGAGCTGCTCTGCCCAGCTCACGTTGTGGCACCGTGTGCCTGCGTGCTGGGGACAGGATGGGTGCCGAGGGCCGGGTGCTGGTCATACATCACAGGGTGAGCAGCTCCTCCCCTCTTTTGTGGGTGAGACTGTGGAGGTTTCCTGCCAAATCCTTTTGTGCCCATACTGATCCCCACTGCTGTCAGCAGCAAGTCTTGCTCAGGGACTCCAGTGGGTCAGTACAGCGCTTGAGGCTCTACACTCCTCCCTTGTGCCTGCCACCGCCACTGTTTTGGGTGCTGCCAAAACACCCAGTGCCCACACAGGCTCTGAAATAAAGACTGGCTTTTCCCCATAAGTTGGCTGTGCCCTGTGTGTGTGGTGGGAGAGAGTGATGTGAGTGAGACATGAGCTTTGGACAGAAGAATAATGTCACCATCATGAGAATTGGGAGCAGCATCATGTTGTCCCTGTGTGCCTGGTATTTATTCTCTGCTCTGGCAGGGTGTGTTTAGGGAAAAAAAGGGAGGAGATTATTTCTAAAATCTAGTTTTAAATGTGATTTCATCATCTCCTGCCTGCCACGTGTCGCAGCTGCCAGATAATTTCCATGCTAACCACCTGTTCCAAGGCACTTGTGCATTCCGGAGCCAGTCACCCTTTTGGGCAGCATCTTCCAGCCTTGGATTGCTTCCAAATGCAAACGTGGTGCCTGTGTGTGCGTGTGTGTGTGTTGGAGCAAAATCCCTCCAGGCATTGCAATGGAATGAAAAGATTCATATGAAAGAGTTTGGCTGTGCCTTTGCAGAAATAAAGGGCATATTTGGCCGTGGGGTGCTTGCAGCCTTCCCAAAGGGACACATACAGAAGGGAGATGGTGATCCATCTCCTCAGCTTTCCTTTCACCTTCCCGGTGCTGACAAGGAAGTTTCTGTATCCTCTTGTGCTTTAATTTTGGTTCTGAGCTGTGCTGCACTGCCAAGTCACCGTCAGCAGCCGATTGCTCACACACTCCATGTGCCCGAGCATGTTGGTTTCCCTGGCTCCCCAGGACTGGCTGATTCATAAACACAGAGGGAAGAAGGGTGAGACAAGCATCGGGAGCCAGTGCTTTGGGACAGATGGCACAGGCTTGGTCCCCAGGAGCAGCACGCAGCACTAGGACGTGTGTGGCACAGAGCCAGGGCTGCTGCTAAGGTGCCTGGAGGGGCTGTCACTTCCAGGGACAGGTTTCAGACAGCATCCCTGTCACACATGTCCTGGCCTCCCTGGTTCACGTGCTGCGTCCTGGCCTGAATGGATGGCTGGGCTGAATCTCAAGGATCCAGGTCCTTTCCACGTGGGTCCTGTGTGTGACCCTGTCAGCAGGATGGAACTTATGAGAGCAAAAGCCCTCCCTGCTTCCTTCTCTCCCTGTAGCGTCACCTCAGCAGGTCTTTCTCCAGGGTAACCTGTCTCCTCTGGGTGCCCTGGGGGTTGGAGATGAGCTGTGTGGAGCAGGTGGTGCCTAATGACCCACTCACAGAACTGGGAACAGCCCTGGGAATGGTGCGGGCGCAGGTGCCAATCGCCAGGGGAAGGCAGCAGGCGCTGAGCTGGCACTTGCCCAGGGTGGATATTGGAGGGGAAAACATGCTGCTCTGATCTTTACCCATGGCCTGAAGCATTCCTCATGTCAGGAAACCAGCCAAGGGGCCAGGGGAGGCCTGTGCCCCACTGCAGGGCAGCAGGGCTGGGGCACAGGGCACCCAGGACATGCCAGCCCCTGCCAGGGGGCACGGAGATCACTCAGCAGCTGCAGTGCTCTGCTCCTGCGATTAGCACAAGCGCATTAACCTCCTTCCTCTCCCCTCTGACTCCACAGATTAAGGGCCAAAGCCCTGGCAATGCTGGCTGGGGTGGTGCTGTGAGGCAGCCCCCAGGGCTGGGGTCAGGACTCACCCCTAGCCCAGATCCCACCCCAGCAATCCTGCCCTGGCAATGCCACCCCAGCAATCCCGCTCTGCTCCCCACAGGGACCACAGGCAAGGGTCAGCTGGGGGCAGGATCCAGCTGGCCTGCTCCCAGCCCTGCCAGTGGGATGTTTGCCAAACCTGGTAATCCTGCACAGGCAGGAATGAATCGGGAGCAGGGTGGTGATTAGTGGGCACAGCAATCTGTGGGGGCTATGGACCATTGATCCTTCCCACCAACTCTGCCAGTAAATCTGATTTCCTGACAAGGGGAACCTATGCCCCCCGTCTTGCTGCTGCTCTCTGGCCCCATGACACCTGCCAGGTGCTTCCCAAATCCTGTGGATTGAGGGGCTGAGGCCAGGCTGTGCTAAGCAAGGAGCTCATGCTCTGTTTACACGGTGCCAGACAGTGTTTGCTTGTTGTTCAACACCCTGATGTCACTGCCTCCTGCTCCACCACCTTCTTCTCTCCTCTCTGGGCACAGCAAAAGAGGGTCCCACTGCACTCATGAGCCTCCCTGTCTCTCTTCCTCCTCCAGCTGAATATCCTGGTGGACACAGGGAGCAGTAACTTTGCTGTGGGAGCTGCGCCGCACCCCTTCCTCCGCAGATACTACCAGCGGCAGCTGTGAGTATGCTGGGGGGACTCAGAGCAGAGCCAGTGCTCTGTGTGCCCCTGACACAGCCCCAACCCCACAGTGGCACACTGCCCTTTCTTACTGGGTGTCTGACCAGACCCTGCCAAGTACCACCTGGCCTCTGGAATGGCTGGATCCACATGGCCCCTTCCTGCCTTTGCAGGTCCAGCACTTATCGTGACCTGCGGAAGGGGGTGTATGTGCCCTACACCCAGGGCAAGTGGGAAGGGGAACTGGGCACTGACCTGGTCACCATCCCCCACGGCCCCAACGTCACTGTCAGAGCCAACATCGCTGCCATCACAGAGTCAGACAAATTCTTCATCAATGGCTCCAACTGGGAAGGGATCCTGGGGCTGGCGTATGCTGAGATTGCCCGGGTAAGTCCTGGCTGGCAGCAGCCTGGCCCTGCCAGCAGATGTGGGCACCAGCAGCCTTCAGTTGCCTCTTCCTTTGGCTCTGTTTGTCCCCTGGAGCACAGCAGTCCCAGCAAGGGATGCTCCCCTGGGCATGGAGAGCCCCTGGAGAAGGGATAGCAATGACACATCCCTGTCCCGCCTCTTCTTTCTCCTCCCACCAGCCTGACGACAGCCTGGAGCCTTTCTTCGACTCCCTGGTGAAGCAGACACGGGTGCCCAACATCTTCTCCCTGCAGCTGTGCGGGACGGGCTTCTCACCCAACGAGACAGAGACCGTGGCCTCTGTGGGAGGCAGCATGGTGAGTTCTCTGCAGGCAGGAGGAGGCTGCTGGGGCTCCCATGGGGCCCTGGCAGTGCGTGGTGGCAGTGCCTTTGTGTCTCCGCTATAGATCATTGGTGGCATTGACCGCTCACTCTATGTGGGGGACATCTGGTACACCCCCATCCGCAAGGAGTGGTACTACGAGGTCATCATTGTCAAGCTGGAGGTCAATGGGCAGGACCTGAACATGGACTGCAAAGAGGTGAGGGGGTACCAGGGTACCTGCCCCAGGGGCTTGGCTGTGCCACAGCAGTGGAGGAACCCGCTGTTGATTGTTGGTTGGAGGGGTCAGGAGGGGAACAGGGCTGGGGTCTTGCACCTGTGTCACTCCCCTTCTGCCCTCAGTACAACTATGACAAGAGCATCGTGGACAGCGGGACCACCAACCTCAGGCTGCCAAAGAAGGTGTTTGAGGCTGCAGTGAAATCCATCAAAACGGCATCTTCGGTCAGTGAAGCCCTTTGGTTCCCCACGGGCACATCCCCAGGCGTGTGGGCAGCACAGCTGCCTCTCACCAGGCTGGCATCTCTGCTGCCTGCCCAGCTTTTGTCCGCTCACCTCCCCTTTCCCTCTGGCAGACGGAGAAGTTCCCTGATGGCTTCTGGCTGGGGGAGCAGCTGGTTTGCTGGCAGGTCGGCACCACCCCCTGGCACATCTTCCCAGTCCTGTCCCTTTACCTGATGGGGGAGGCCACCAACCAGTCCTTCCGGATCACCATCCTGCCCCAGGTGAGTGTTGGCCCAGCCAGAGCAGGCTGGAGCGAGTGGCACCAGCAGGACCCTGCTGGCTGGGCACACCTGCCTCCCCTGCCCCCTTTCCTGATGGCACCCCTGTCCCTGCAGCAATACCTGCGCCCCGTGGAGGACGTGGCCACCTCTCAGGACGACTGCTACAAGTTTGCCATCTCCCAGTCCTCCACTGGCACCGTCATGGGCGCTGTGATCATGGAGGGCTTCTACGTGGTCTTCGATCGTGCCCGCAAGCGCATCGGCTTCGCCGTCAGCGCCTGCCATGGTGAGCACTGGGCCTGGAGGGAGGGAGGGAGGGAGGGCTGCAGGGGACATGGGTGGGTGGTGGCCAGAGCCCTGCCTTCCCCCCTGACAGTGCACGATGAGTTTCGGACGGCCGCAGTGGACGGGCCCTACCTGCACTCCAACATGGAGGACTGCGGCTACAACATCCCGCAGACGGACGAGTCCACCCTGATGACCATTGCCTACGTCATGGCAGCCATCTGCGCCCTCTTCATGCTGCCCCTCTGCCTCATGGTGTTCCAGTGGCGCTGCTTCCGCTGCCTGCGCCGGGACCACGACGACTTCGCCGACGACATATCCCTGCTGAAGTGACGCAGGTGAGGCAGCAGGGCACGGGGCTGGCCCCGGGGGGCTGGAGCCTGGGGGCAGGACAGCAGCGTGGGG
This sequence comes from Xenops minutus, assembly GCA_035221455.1. Classification (NCBI taxonomy): domain Eukaryota; kingdom Metazoa; phylum Chordata; class Aves; order Passeriformes; family Furnariidae; genus Xenops; species Xenops minutus. The sequence continues at coordinate 6,145,529 of JAWWEE010000062.1, forward strand.
GGCTCAGACCCTCTGCCCAGGACTTGGGGACTCGGTGTCCGTCAGGGCCAGCATCGGCTGTGGGAGCCCCAAGCCTGGGCTCTGTTCGTCTGGGACCTACAGCAGGAGTGTGGCAGCCAGGGAAGGGGGCTGGGGACAAGCTGTCCCAAGCTCTCCTGCCTGTCCTTGCCTGGCTTGACAGAGGAACATTGATGAGCCATCCCCTGCCTGTCCCTTTCCATCCCTGTGCAGCCCTTCTCTGTTCTGGAAAGCTGCTGGCTCAGGCTCTCTGTAGGGAGCTGCACACATGTGCCCTGTGGCCGTGCCTTTCCTGTGGCTCCCTGCACTGAACTGGACTCCAGAGATCATCCTGGAGCCTCCCAGCTCCAGATTTTTTGGAGACAGCCCCAAAGGGCCAGCCTGGGGCTGCCCAGCCACATCTTTCCTTCCCATCCTCCTGCACCCCCATACATGGCTCACCCCTGTACACTGCTCACTCTGGCATTTCCCTGCCCTCCCAAAGTGTCCCCTGCTGCTGCCAACCCCAGGACTCCCTGCCACCCACCCTGTTCTCCCAACACTGGCAGGAGCAGGCACCCATCCTCTTCCCCACTCCCCGTGGGATTGGCAACTCCCTGCCCTCCCTTGCAGCATCAGCATTGGCTACCATGGAGAAGCTGGTGCCAGAAGACACCGAAGTTCCCAGCCCTGGCACTGGCTGCTCCCCAGCCCACCCACCCCTTCGAAAGCCATAGGGGAGCCTGGGCCCCCCCTGCAGCCCCCTCGGTCTCACCCCCAGCACATCCCACAGTGCAGGGCACAGCAGCTCCTCTGCTCACTCCACGTGTCTGGGCCCTGACTGTGGGATACTCTGACAGCCTGGGGACAGGCAGCAGCTGTGGGGACCGCAGCATTTATTATTTTTTAAACACATGGTTGTATTTATTTCATTTTTTTTTATGAAGCAAGTCACTGGTAGCGCAGTCAAGAGTGTGTACATAGCAGGTCCTACCCACATGGGTGTACAGCCAACAACCACCTCTCACCTGTACAATATACCCATATATCTCTATTTTTAATTCTAGCCCTGAAAGCCACTGTTCCAAACCCAACATTAGGGGTCGGTCCTGTTTTGTTTTGGTTTTTTTTTAAAATCTTTTTAGCCCTCTGCTCAGTCCTTGGGCCGTGGCCACCACCCACGGCACTGCAGCAATGTGCTCGGTGGGAGCACGTGATGGTGAGGGGGTCCGAGCTGTTTTGAGAAGGTGCAGGAGGAAGGCAGGGCTGGAGCACACAGGGCAGTGGCTCACAAGCCAAAAGGACACTGAGTACTTTTGTCCTCGTGGTGTTCCTGCAGCATAGGGATTTTCTGGTGTGTGAGGACAACCCTCCCCTCCTCCCCATGCTGCAGGATCACTGTCCCTTCCCCAGGACAGACACCCATGACCTTGCAGCAGTGGTAGTGCTGTATTCCCTTGCTTCTCTGCCTCCAACCTGGATAGGAAAGTGCTTAAACACCAAGATTCCACGATTAAAAGGCATTGCTGCTCCACAAGCAAAGTGGGCCTACCTGCAGTGCCAGAGCTGAGCTGGCAATTGCCCCAAGGAGCCACATGCAGGAGTGGAGCCACCAGGTCAGGCAGGGACAGGCTGAGGGGCCACAGCAACCACCCAGTGTAAAGCTCGTTAACTAAATCCTGCAGCTAAACATTTATTTGGAAAAGCAGCGAGGGAGCCAGGAAACACATGCAGTGTAGGAGGAAGCCAGCCCTCGCACGGGCACCGCCACAACAGCCCCCACACTGTCCCACCTCACTCCCAGTGCGCTCACACAGCCCCTCCCCATCCCCATCCCTGCTCCAAAACTGCATCCAGCCACTCCATGCAAGAGGGCAACGTTCTCTCCCCCACCCTCGTGCCTGCCCAGGACCCCCAGGACCCCAGAGACTCTGTTGTGGACCACTGCCTTAAAACACGCTGCGAGCGTGTGCGTGCGCGGAAAAGGATCTGCGGCCAAGCTCAGGTGCTGCACCCAGGGGGCTTCACTGCCCACCCCGAGGCAGAGGGGCCTCCAGCAGTGCTGAATTCCTGCTGCGGACCGCAAGGAAAGGGGGGGTAGAAAATTTTTAGAGAGTCAGTGCAAGATTTTCAGTGGTGCTGAGCACCTCGTAATCCCACCGAAATCCATGGAGGAAGGGTTGGTGCCTCAGCCCGTGCTTTAGGAGAAAGTACAGGAGAGGAGAGACCAGGAATTGTGACAGGTTGGTTTATCCTGAGCTGCAGCGCAGCCATGTCCGTCTCCTCCCTCCCCAGGGCCCAGTGACAGCAGGGATGGGATGGGATGGGATGGGACAGGACCAGGGGCTGTCGCTGGAGGCTCCAGTACTCTGTAACCCAGTGTCTATGTAAGAACAATGAATGTTAACACGGTAAATTATTATGACATTAAAAAAAGACCACAAAAAAAATCCTCTTTATCTCCAACCTGTTTATTGCCAAGAGGGGGAAAACCAGGTGACAACGTGCAGGAGACCAGACCACTGGGGAATGGGGTGGTGAGGCATCCACTCATGAGGAATGGCTCTGGAAAAGGAGCTGCTGGGATCCAAGTGGGAAAAGGTGGCTGCAGCAGCCACGAGTGTCCCACCAACCCTCAGGTGGGAGGTGACACTAACCCTCATCCGGACTAAGATGGAGAGCCTGCAGGTTAGAAATGAGGAGCAGCAGATCACTGCATAATATACACACTTTATTTATGAATTTGTATGTATACAGACTTTCTATACACACATTACCTATATAATAAAAATGTACATGTGTATACATGATCGTATAAATATAGAACTGTAGAAATCTTAGAACTGATCCTGTCTATTCACAGCAGCTCCTCCCGTGGGCCCACATCATTCCAGCAGCCGTCATTTGGGGCTTGGGCAAAAGGGGCAAGTGTCATTCGTGTTGGTTTGTGCCCAGAATTTGATGCACTGGAAGAGAGAGAGTTAGTCAATAGCCACTGGCACAACCCAGAGGTGTCACTGTCCACAATGGTGCTGCCAGGGCATCAGTTTTCAGGGATAGGTTCCTTTGCTCCTTGAAGCCTCCATCCCCTGTCATCACCCTTGTCACCCTTCAAGGACCATCAGGCCCTCCTCAACACATGAGCTTCCATTATCTTGAGGGGCCACTGCTGGAGGCCCCAGAGCTGTTGGGACAATGGGTTTGCCCACACAGGTAACCCTCTTCCCAAAAGCTCCTGTCTAGCCCCCTCTGGCCCAGACACCTGGGCAGCAGTGGCAGCTCTCTCCCCTCACCCTGTGTTCTAGATCCTTCCCAACTGTCCTGCTCCAGGGCTTAACCCTCACAGCAATGAGGACAGGCTTGGGGACAGGAACAAGGACAGCCTGTTCCTAAAGCCACCACCCAATGGCCACACAAGGTGGCCCAGCCAAGAGTACAGAAAGGATGGGATGACAGGATGCAAGGAAGTTGTTTATTGATCATACCCTTCTCCTGGCAAGGTGTCTGTACCACAGGGAGTTGGGAAGGGAAACAGTACTTGGAAGGATGAGGAGGAAGCCTCAAGCACCAGGGAACACACTCACCTCCTTGTGCAGCACGTGTGAGCAGGCCATAGGGTGAAGGTCACCAGGCTGCACGAGCTTCTGGCACATCAGACACAGCTTACAGGCAGCTGGGGTCTGGGACAAGCAGTGAGAACAGAAAGGAGCAGGGCAGTCAGACACCCAGCTCTGATCACATATTCAGCTGCAGCCTGAAGCCACAGACTGTCCAGCACCCCCCTCTGCCACCACACACTGTGAGAGCTCATGACACATCTCGTGACCATTCCCCTCTTCCCCAGCAATGGATCTGTGACCCTAATCCTTTCTTCACCCCACCAGTCTGAGTAGCAGAAAGAGCTCCCAGCTCCATGGGCTCATTCCTTCAGCCTCATCCCAGCCAGGCTCCATCCCTCCCTCTCCTTTATCCCAGGGAGTCCAAACAGCCTTACATGTGATGCTGTTCCAGGGTAAGCGACCTGGGCCGGGGGCAGGAACACTGGGGTGCTGATCTGAGGCAGCGGAGCAGAGAACATGGGGGCCCTGATGCGGCTGAGAGGCTGCAGCAAGGCAAAAGGAGGCACATCAGAACAGCCCAGGAGGAAAGGACAGACGAGTCACACCTCAGGGAGAACCTGCTCCCTGGTGACACCACAGTCAGCGGGAAGGGGGAACCCAGGGGACAGCCCTGACGCACAGCCCAGGCTCTGGGGGGATGCAGGGAGCAGGCACAGCTCTCCCTGCTCCCCAGGGCCCCCCTTCCAGCAGCCCCTGCACTGTCCCACCTGCGCCCCGGCCGCTGCCTGCTCCTGCTGCTCTGCCAGCTTGGCTGCCACCAGCTGGTTCAGCTGCTCCATGGTCAGGCCAGCCATGGTCTTCCGAGCTGTCTTGATCTGCTGCAGGATGTTGGTGAGCTGGGCCCTGTGTGGACAGCAGCCTGCTAAGAGCTCTCAGTCCCCACGGACAGGGACCCTCTGCAAGGAGCCACCCCTGCCCAAGGGAACCCATGTCACTGCAGAGGAGCAGGTGCTCTCTCTCTCTCCAGTGTCTGCCCTCCACGTGAGGAGAATCACATGTTGAGGAGATTCCCTCCCCAAAATGCTGGGGAAAAAGCAGGGAACCCCCAGAGACAGGAGGGGCTGTGCTCAGATATCCCTGCTGTCCTTCAAAGCTCCAAGTGATTCTCATTCCCAGCACTGTGGAGCACAAAGACCACCAGCTTTCCTCTGCTTGTCCCAGATCCCACACATGCCAGGAGGAGCCCTCCTCCCCCTGGTCCCAGCTCCCATCCCACACACACAAGGCCCTCACTCTCTGCAAAAACAACGCCAGACACTTACTTGTTGCACTGTGGAAACCGAGTCAACAACTTCTCCAGCAGCTTTTCCAGCTTGTCAGCTGGCTGTGGCCTGTGGAACTCGGGAGTGACGTTCACTCCCCCCAGGCCAGGCGGAGGAGGGATGGAGGCAGCAGGAGGCATGTGAGGGCTGTGCGTGCCAATAAGCGATGCCACCACGGGGCTGTTCCTGCCCTGGGAGGCAGGCAGTGGTGGGGAGGGCTGGTTGGGCCTGGAGATGGCAGGGTTCAGGAGAGGGAAGGAGAGTGCCCGAGGGTCGGCGCTTGGCATGACCATGGGAACGGGGACAGGTCCGATGGGAAAGGGGAGCCGGGGAGTGAGGGATGGGTTGGGCTGGAATGCCGTCAGCATGAAATCTGTCTGAGAAAGAAAAACGGGGGGAGAAGGAAAGGCTGGTTAGGGTAAGCCCACCTGGAAGCAGAGCCAAGTGCCCTCCTCCCCAGCCACGTGGGATGAACTGCAACCACTGGCAGCTGGCAAGGGAAGGAGACCCTTCCCCTTCTCTCCAGGGATGACAGATAAGCCCAGAGAGGCAGGGAGTGGGCAGAGAGCTCTAGAGCACGCCATCCCACGCACACACAGCATGGCAGGGCTGGGGCCAGGCCAGCAGGCAGGCTGTCCCAGGGCCTGGCCAGCTCTGGCTGTGGGGCTGGAGAGGCACTCACTTCTGAGGGCGGAGGCGGCAGCGTCGGCGTCGGGATCTGTGGGAGGCTGCTCAGCTTCGTGCCATTCCTCACCATCTGGATGTGGTCGTTGAACTGATCCTACCAGAGAAGGAAGAAAATGGATGCATTCATCAAACCTGAGGAAGTCTGGACAATTCTCAGCTGCAGGTCCTAAAGTAGCACCATTTGGTTCCACAGGAAACAGGAGAATGAAAAAGGACCCAGAGGGAGAAACAGAGTAAGTGCTTCTGCCAATAACACATCACAGATCACGCCCACAGGGCTGATCCACAAACATGAGCCTGAGGAGGCAGATCTCTGCAGCTGCTCACAAAGGCTGACTGACCATGCCGTGCTTTTGGAACACACAGCTTTTTGGGGGCTGGGTCCTCTCCCAAAGAGGCCTGTAGCCAAGCATGGAAAGCAGTGTGGATGTGAGTAACTGCTCAGTGTTAAGCTGGGAAAGTTCAGCAGAGACTTACTCGGACACTTTCCTTGGTCATTCGTATCCTGTTCAGCCTCATCTCCCACTCCTGCTTTGGCCTCATTGTCTCCAGCGTGGGCGGCGCAGACCTGCAAGCACAACTAAACTTTCCCACTTGCAACTGTGCTCTCACTGACAGCAAAGTGGGAAGAAGTAATCCCCCCCATACCTTCCTGCCTTCCCCTCATCCAGCTGGGCAGGAAGGGCTCACCCCCAGGTGAGGAACCCCATGAGGGGATGGTGCTACCAGACAGTGACTGATTTGGGGGACACACACGGGTATCACAGCCAACAGCACTGACTGTGCTCAGGAGATGAACAGTAACAGGGCATAAGCACAGCCCCACACACACTTGTGTGACATTACTGAATCACACTGTTTTAGTAAGAAAGCCACAGGAAACCCTGAACCAGGCCAACCTCCAGTGTAAGCAGAGGAAGAGATGGGATGTAGGGACAGCTGGCTTACCTTCCCTGACACTACACACTTACTTGAGGTAGGTGAGGTGTAGTTCTGCTTCTTTTTCTGCTTCTTCTAGTTTCAACACCAGCAGCTCCTTCCGGCTCTCCAGGGACAGGATCTAATGGAGAGGCCCCACATGATGAGCAGTTTCTGTACTCCCTCATTTCTTGCTGCCAGACCACAATCTCTCCGCCAAGAGTCATTCTCTGTGCACCAGGCACTGCTCTCCACTAATGTTTACTGCACTGATACTTGTTTATCCCTTCTCTTGTCCCACAAAGTGGGACTTGGCCTCGCCCTCAACTGCCCCTAGTTTCACAGAACCATCCATTAACCATCTGGAACCTCAAACCAACCACTTTGCAGGGAAGGAGCCACCTACTAACCTCTGCTTTCCAGGCCCGTTCTGTCTCCTCAAGAATGTTCCTGTTGATTTCATTGTGCTGGTTCTTCAGCTTGTCCAGCTCCATCTCCCACAGCTGCCTGCACACAACAGAACAAGTCTCCTTAGGCTCAGGCACGGGAATGGCACAGAGCAGGAGTGCTGACAGACTCCACAAAGGGATCGATCCTGGGAGCTCTGGATGGGGTAGAACTGTGGAAGATCAGCAGCTTCCAGGCTGTGACACCAGCCACAGGTCCCTGGGCTGCAGGAGTCACTGTCCCAGGAGTGAGCTGTTCCAGGGCACACAACCAACCAGAGTGCAAACACACTGGGAAAAATGAGAAGAGGGGAATTCCCCCTCGGAATAATTCATTCCAATTCCAGGGAAGGGTGCACAGATCTGACCCAGGAATCAACCTGAGCAGTACATGGAACTATGCTGTTCTGATCCTGGAGAAGTTCAAAGCTGGGCATTTCCACCTATGCTAGGGAGCACCTGGACCTGGAGCTTCTTCTGGCCAGCTTTAAATACCCGAGTGTGCCACAGTTTAGTGAGGCTGGGCAGCTCTGGGAACAGACAGGGAAATCAGTCTGCCCTAATTCTGGGAAGTTGAAATTCAATCAGAGGTAGCAGTTACAAGCTGAGTCAATCCACCAAGCACAAACTTTAATCTTATGGGATCCTTATGTCACAAGTATCCAGGAGCCTGGATCAAAGAGGATTTAATCCAAAGACCTGATGCTGAAAGAGGACATAAACCCCTTAGACCACATAACTGGCCAGCACTGCTGCATCATTCTCCCTGCTCTATCCCACCAGGAGCATCAGATTCACTCTATGGCAAAATGACAGGAAGGAAAAGTGCACTGAGCAGCATTAATCAGGTAATGGATAAGAGCCTTACTTCTCATCGGACTGCTCTGCGATCAGAGAGGCAATCTTGTTTTCCTTTTCCTCCTGCTCCTTCAGCAACCTGCACAGGAGAAAGGGGACAGCACAGCTGGAGTCAGGATGGTGCAGGGCCCACGTTCAAACCCCCTCCTAGCACATTCTTGCACACCACAGGCAGGAACAACTCCATTCAGTGGGTGGGAAAACAGCCGCCAACACCCTCCGGAGCACAAATCCTGCAGTCTAATGACACTGCACAAAGGCTGTGGCACAGCACCAGGCTCAGCCAGGGAGCTGTGCCCCTCCAACAGCACATGCACTGCAATGTCTACTCAGGGGAAAGGAGCTGAGGACTTGGAGCCATCACTGAAGGAGCTTTACCCAAAACCAGCACTGAGCCCTCAGAATAAAATCAACCTCTACAACGTGATAGAACGGCCCCATAAAAGTGCAACTTCACATACAGGGGCTGTCCTAAATTCATTCATACAGGTTTGTCCTAAACACTTGCTGCTTCTGAAGAGTTTAAAGCTCTTTGCTCCATCTGGTAAACATCAGAGTTAAACAAAACCTTCTTCCCCCAGAAATAAACACTTTTTTGCATACAAATACCTTCTGCCTTTCTCACACAGTTTCTCAATTTCAGCTTTCAGATCCTGCTCCTTCTGTAGGAATTCTTTCTTTTCTTTCTCCATCTTCTTCTTTGTCTCTTCTCGCTTGATTGTAACATCCTGAATTGCTTTCAGGATCTCCTGGAGTCAAAAAAAGCATCATTCAAATACAGAGCAAAATTTCTAAGTAATGGTTTTGATTTAAAATCCATTATTGTTTTAGAGTAATTGATTAACGAGGTTACACAGCAAACCCTTTCTTTTCAGCAGATCCAGTCAAGATATATGTCAGTTATTATGAGGAAACTCAGGAGACAGACACTCTGGGCCACAGTTCTCCTGCCTCTTCACAAGGATTTTAAAATTAACCAACGGGCAGGTTAAAGAAAAACAGGACTTCACCAGATACCTGGTGGTTCTTCATCTCCTCTTCCCTCCGCTGCTGGAGCTGCTTAAGCTGGACCTGCAGCTGATTCTCCACCTGCCTCTGTTTGTCCAGCACCTCCTGATAGCGCTCCTTGAGCAACGCCCGCTCAGACATCATCTTGTCCTGCAGTGGAGAGGGAAATTTAGGGACAACCTTCCCCTCCCCTCATGATAAAGAGACAGAAAACCTTAGCACTGTGTAGGAGACCTGAGAAGAACCACAGATAAAAGGTTTCCACTTTCACAGCTCAGGCTCTTTAGATTGGAAAAGACAAAGGGATACACTGCTCAAAGCTACAGGTGGTGCTGCATTTCCCCCTGTAACAAGGACAGCTTAAAGACTCCAAGGCTGGTATTTGGATGATCTTGGAAGTCTTTTCCAACCTTCCAAAAAGTGTGAAGAGCAGCTTCAGCTCTTTTGCCTGGGAGCAGCAGCCTGAGAGTGTGAGCACCTCAGCCCAGACCTGATACCCACCAAGTTCTTCTCAATATCCTGATCCGTGTTCACATCCGCATCGGCTGCCTTGAAGTCAGTCTGTGAAAAGAGAGGGTTGCAGTCAAACTCTCATCCTGCAACATCTCCAAGGCTGGCCAGATGATCAACCAGCCCTGGAGAAACACCAGTGATGGGAGAATGACCGGCTACGGATTCTGAGCAGCCACTTAAGCAACACTTATTTCATTCTTTCCACAGGATCACAGAATAACTGGGGTTGGAAAGGACCTCTGCAGATCATCCAGTTCAAGCCCGCTGCCAAGACAGTGTCATCTGAAGCAGGTGACACAGGACCACATCCAGGTAGGTTTGGAATGTCTCCAGAAAGGGAGACTCCACGTCCTCCCTGGGCAGTTGCTCCAGTACTCTGCCACCCTCCATGGAAAGAAATTCTTCCTAGAGCTGAGGTGAAACTTCCTTTGTTTTAGTTTATGGCCATTGCTTCTCATCCTGTTGCTGGGCATCACCAAAAAGAGTCTGGCACCAACCTCTTGGCACCCACCTTTGAAATATTTATATGCATTAATGAGATTCCCTCTCAGTCTTCTCTGGACTAACCAGGCCCAGCTCCTGCAGTCTCTCCCTGTCAGAGAGATGCTCCAGTCTCCTAATTATTAGTATTATTGAGACTAGATGTGGCACTTAGTGCCATGATCTAGTAATAATCACAGTGGTGTTGGATCAAGGGTTGGACTGGATGATCTCAGAGGTCTCTTCCAACCCAGCTGATTCTGTGATTCTATAATTCTATGGTCTTTGTGGCCTCCACTGGATCTTCTCCAGTAGCTCCTTGTCTTTCATGCACTGAGGAGCCCAGAACTGGACACAGCACTCCAGATGTGGCCTCACTAGAGCCAAATTTTAATTTACAGATGAATTGAAGACTCTTCAAAGCGCAGGGCCACGCTCACAGCAGCAGCTGTAAGGCTGCAGGTATTACAGATGTGTTTTACCCTCCAGCCTCCACTTACCCAGTTCTTTGCCCTCCAGCTTCCCTAAACAGCCTTTCAGGGACCTCACCCCTATACCACAGACCCCACCAGCCCCGGGTGGGGGTCCCACACCCACCTGCACCGCAATGTTCTGCGACGGCCGCGCCGGGGCCGCCTCCTCGTCGGGCTCCTCACCCACTGCTCCACTCTGCCCCGCAGCCTCAGCACCACCTGCCCCCGGCTCTGCATCCCCCCCGGAGGGGCTGGGGGCGGCCGAGGGGTCTGCCTCCCCACCGGGGCCGGGCTCTGCAGGGCTCTGCGGGGCGGACAGCGGGCTGTGGGGAGTGAGTACATCAGTCACACCGGCTGGACACACCATGACCATCCCTGCTACCATCCTCTCATCCAACCCCTCTCCCATCCCTGTTCCCATCACCTCGACCATCCCCACTACCATGCCCGCTCCCATGCCCTCTCCCATCCCTTCGCCTATCCCCTCTTTATTCCCCTCCCCATCCCCGCTCCCATTCTCTCACCCATCCCCTCCCCATTCCCTTTTCCCCTCCCCATCCCCTTATCCCCTCTCCATCTCCCATCCCCTCTCCACCCCCTTATCTTCTCCCCATCCCCTCTCCCATCCCCTCTCCCATCCCCTCATTCCCTCTCCCATCTCC
>JAWWEE010000062.1:6156552-6182401 GCA_035221455.1 Xenops minutus
GGGGATAGCACCGGGGATAGAGGGAGCAATGGGGGGGACAGCACCGGGACAGCACCGGGGGACAGGGGGGAGGACAGCACTGGGGACAGCACCGGGACAGGGGAGGGGGCAGCAATGGGGACAGAGGGAACAGGGGTGGGGACAGCGCGGGGGGCACCGGGGCCGAGGGGGCGGCGGGGATGGAGGGTGGGAGAGGTGGGGATGCAGGGTGGGAGCACTGGGGATGGAAGTGGGAGCACTGGGAAGGGAGGGTGGGAGAGCTGGGGATGGAGAGATGGGGATGGAGAGTGGGAGAGCTGGGGATGGAGAGTGGGAGAGGTAGGGATGCAGGGTGGGAGTGGTGGGGATGGGAGACCACCTGTGACCTCCGTGCTGCCCACCGGGCTGGGGTGCAGAGCTGCAGCTGCCCCGGGGTCACTTAGAAGCCCTTCTTTTAGGGAGGGAAGCCCTGGTGTCCGGCACCAGAGGGTGAGTTGTGTCAGAGGCGATGGGGGCCAGGGGGTGCTGAGCTGCAGGCACATCCGTGGGTGCAGGATGGATCTCGGGAGGTGATTCCCCCTCTGTGTGCTGCTGTGGTGTGTGGAATAGGGGTTCAGCCAGGGCTCCTTGGGGGTTTCCACCCATGCCAGGTAGAAGCAGGGTGAGGAACGAGCTCCTAGGGGGTCCCCACAGAATAGGAGCCAGCTCTTGGCTGCCCACGGGGTGCGGTGTTTGTCCCTGGGGAACTGCTCTTCCAGGAGTTTCTTGTCAGAAAGGAGAGAAGTGTCTCCTTCTGCCAGGCCAGTGTGTTCTGGCCTGGGGCTGCTCGCCCGGCGGGCAGGGCAGGGTTGGTATCTCTCCCTGCCCAGCCTGGGTGTGCCTCCTGTGCTGCACCCCTGGGAAGGAGCCACCTCGGCTGGGGCTTCCCTGGAAGGAGATCTGTTTTGTGCAGCGGGGTTGATGGCAACCCCCGTGTGTGCCAGCTTGTCTGCCAAGAACCGTGGGGCTCTGCAGGACCTTCAGGTGCGGCCACATCCTTCTCACCAGTTTAACCTCTGCCGTTGCAGCGCGCCTGTCTGATGCCACATTGGAGGCAGGGAGTGCCGCTATGGAGCGCAGGGATGGAGGCCACGCTCTGCATCCACACGTGCCTTTGGCTGAGCGCTGCCTGGGTGCCCCTCGTCTCGTCAGCCGGACTGGCCTGTGGTGGCCAGCACACCCCAGACACTGATGGCCACCACGGCAAGCTGACGTGGGCGGTCAGCCTGGATGCACCCGAGGAGGAGCTGGAGCAGCGGGCAGAGGAGCTGGCCCGGACTGCGGGGCTGGTGAACATGGGCCGTGTCGGGGAGCTCAAGGGCCATTACCTCTTTGCCTACCAGCCTGATGGCCACGCTGGGAGTGAGCCCGAGGCAATAAGGAGATCGGTGGACACTTTGTTTGCACAGCACGACAGTGTGCGGTGGCACTCGGAACAGAAGCTTCTGAAGCGCTCCAAGCGCAGCCTGCACTTTAATGATCCCAAATACCCCCTGCAGTGGCACTTGGTGAGTGGTTTTCCAGCTCCTGCTGTGCTCGCAGGCTCAGGCTGTTTGTGTGGCCACGAGCGAGATGTCACGGGGGAGGCAAAACATCCTCTTTTCTGTTCCTTGGAGAGGAGGGAGCACAGTGAGAGCTCACCCTGCCTGCTGTGTGCTCACCCTGATAACAGGAGGAGGCAGCTGCCACGGCTGGCTGTGCACTCAGGGCACTGGGGTGGGCAGAGGGATTTGGCCAGAGCACACTGCACACTCCACTTCATGTCTTAAGCAGGTGTTCCTCCCTGTCCACCTCAAACAGTCTCCCCTGACTGTCCTGTGGCTCCTTCCTGTGCTGGCCTCGTCCCCACATGTCATATCCAGTGCACCCAGAAGGTCCCTGCACTGACCCTGTCCCCTCGCTGTCCTTTCTGGTGCTTAGAACAACCGCAAGAGCCCCGGGAAGGACATCAACGTCACGGGCGTGTGGGAGCGGAACGTGACGGGGCGCGGGGTGACGGTGGTGGTGGTGGACGACGGCGTGGAGCACACCATCAAGGACATACAGCCAAACTACGTGAGTCCTGCTCCGAGCTGGGAGGGCAAAGGGCAGGCTGGAGGCTGGGCAGCGTGGCAGGAGCGTGTGAGAGCTCAGCTGCTGTCAGAGCCTGACCCACACCGTCACCATGGGCGGGAAGTGCCAGCAACAAGCTTGTCCTGGGAGATTTTGCACCCAGGCTTCAGGGTTACCTGCCTTTGTGCTACACTGCAGCTGTCCTGCTGCTGCTCTGCACCAGTGGCTCTATTGGTCCCTTCGCCACAGCAGCAGATAGCAGTGTTGAGCTGCAGCCCTGTGTGGAAGCAGCTTCCAAATTCCCATGACTTCCAGGAGCTGTTTCAGCCCGTGCGGTGTGCTCTTAACTCCTGCTTTTCCCAAACTGAGGAGAGAGAGCCCCGAGTCGTGACTGTGGGTCTGCTTTCAGAGCCCAGAAGGCAGCTATGACTTGAATTCCAATGACCCTGATCCTATGCCTCACCCTGACGAGGAGAATGGGAACCACCACGGGACCCGCTGTGCCGGGGAGATTGCAGCTGTGCCAAACAACAGCTTCTGCACGGTGGGAGTCGCCTACGGGAGCCGCATCGCAGGTACCTGTGTGCTGAGGCACCCCAAGGTGCCTGGCTTGTCCCACCTTCCTGCTCCATGGGGCTGGGACACAGCTCCGTGGGGCTGGGACACAGGTCTGAGTCAGCAGTGCCTTGCTTGGGCTGTCAGAGGGAGAGCCCAGTGCCTGCCTGAGCTCCTCTCCAGAGGAGTCAGCTCCTGGCAGAGCAGGATAGGTGTGGGTGTGGCAGCTCTTCCAGGGTTCCTGGAGTGCTCCTGGAGTGTTGCTGGCCTGCCCATCCGTGGAGCTTTCAACAGAGCAGCTGTGCCACGCAGGCTGAGCCAGGCAATCGTGCCGTGACATGTCTGCTAGGTGCAGGCTGGAGGCTGTGTTAGGAGGCACTGGGGGAGCAAATTTTGGCCAGGCCCCCACGCTCCCCTGGCCCCTGGTCTGTGCTCTGCCTCGTGAGGATGCACAGGGGTGGAGGGCCAGCATTACATCTCCTGTGCAGGGACAGGGAGTGTGTGCTGTGCTCTCAGCTGTCTCCACAGCTCCTGTGCTGCTACACAGAGGAAGGGGAGGTCTCTGTGTGCCCCTATGGTGGTGTCCATACCTGGTAACACCATGGTCCCTGGGGCTGACTGCAGGCTGTGGAGTGGGGGACCCTGAGGGGAGAGCGCAGTGCTGGAGGTCAAGGCTCTCCCAAGGGCACTGTAGGGAGTCTGCACCCCTACCCTGGGCTCGCTCCCTCCCTGAGCACCCACCCTGATGGTGGCACAGCAGGGTCCCAGAGCTCCAGCTGTCAGAAGCAGAGAAGAGCTCATCATGTAACCACAACACGGGGAACAGGGAGGGTTTACCTGGTGCTGCTTCAGGCCTCAGCCCTCCAAAGCTGGGCTGGCCTTGCAGGGGCAGCCTTGAGCCAGGAGTTTGTTTGCAGTTTATACAGCTCACTAACCCACGTGGGTCGTGTTCCTTGTCCTTTGTCCCTCAGGCATCCGAGTGCTGGATGGGCCCCTCACAGACAGCATGGAGGCTGTCGCCTTCAACAAGCACTATCAGATCAATGACATCTACAGCTGCAGGTGAGCCCTGAGGGGACCCTGAGCTGGCTCCCAGCAAAGGGCTATGGGCCCTGCTCTGCCTGGGCATGGGGTCACAGTTCATGGCTGAATGTTCACAGCAGCTCACATCCTCTTGTGGCCTTAAGGCACCAAAATCCTGTTCCTGGAGCTCTGCACAGCACCTGCAGTTGTGAGATCTCCTTGTGTGTGCTGCTGCAGCACATCCCGTGGGCTGGCTGGGCTGGAGGGGACACTGTGCCCCCCACCGTGGTCAGGCAGCCCCGGCTGAGCCGTGTGACGGGGACTGGAATGTCTTGTCAAATAGAAATCAAACATTTCTGTCTGCTGGAATCTGACCCAGGGGCACAGTGCAAACACGACAGCGATATCCCAGCAGCGAGGGGCCATCCTGATGGGTGGGAAAGCACAGTGCTCCCCGATCCCAGTCGTGGTGCTGGGAGCAGCTGGTGGCTGCTGGGAGCTCACTGTCGTGGCAGGAAGAGTTGCTGCATGTGACTTCTGGTGCTGTCACTTCACCCTGTCTCTCTTTCCAGCTGGGGTCCCGATGACGATGGGAAAACCGTGGATGGCCCCCATCAACTGGGAAAGGTAAAAACCAGCCCCAACAGCACAAGTGGCAGGGGGAAGGCCCTCCAGATCTTGTGGTTTCTTGCCTGCCCAGACAGGCATGGAGGGACATTGCTGTGACACCGTGCACATCTGTTTGTGTCCATGGCTGCCAGCAGAGGTGTTCCCTGTCACTGTGTGGTCGGGAGAGGTGACACTGTGGCAGGAGGGCAGTGTTCAGACAGTGTGGGATGAGCTTCCCAAGGAGAGGCTAGTCCCAGCAGGAAAATGCTCTTTCGCAACCTGTGGTATTGTTCTGACAACTTTTGCAACCCACAAACCCAAAAACTCTGCTCGGAAAACTGAGCATTCTCAGTTCTGGGGGTGGTTCTTGAAGCAGGGAGCGTGCCTTCAGATGCTGGGAGAAAATGAGGGGAGTGGGATTGCAGTGGGAGGAAGAGTCAGAGCTGAGGCTGCTCCATCCCAGACCATTGAGGCTTTCTCACAACTCTTGTCCTGCAGACCTGCTGCAAAATGCACCTGGGTCTGCCTGTGCCACAGTGAGGGGTCACTGAGGGGGCCCCAAAACCAGCACTGGGGTGTGGTTCTGCTCCATTGCTCTGCTGCTGTGCTTTTCCAACCACAAGTCAGCAGTTACTGTGCTGTTTGGAGCAGCACTGACAAGAGAGCTGTCCGTTCACCATAACAAATGGTTTCCAGTTCTGCAAGTTAATTTGGTCTCTGCATGCAGAGACAGATGGAACAAGCTCTGTGACACAGAGCACAGGCAGAGCAGAGTTGGGAGGGCAGAATGTGCCTTCATCTGCCAGAGGAGGGAGAGCCAGGAGGTTCACTTCCAGCAGGATTGAGTTCTTGCTGGTCCATCAGACACATCCTTTCCCTAGGTGGGAATGATGTCTGAGTGAGGTGTCAGGCTGGAAATGTGATTCCAGGTGGGGCTGTTGTTGTGTTTCCCAGCAGAGTGTCTGTGGGGCTGGGCCCTCACAGGAGGGCAGGGGCCACATGTGAGGAGCTCTGATCCCCCCAGCCACATGTGCCAGCCTTGGCTGATGGCAGAAAGCACTGGGATGAGCAGGGGAGGTCACTTGAAGAGCCCCCCTGCCCTGAGCACTGTTCCCTCTCCACAGGCTGCATTGCAGCATGGTGTGATTGCCGGTCGCCGGGGCTTCGGGAGCATCTTTGTGGTGGCCAGTGGGAACGGTGGGCAGCACAGTGACAACTGCAACTATGATGGATATGCCAACTCCATCTACACCGTCACCATAGGTGAGCTCCTGGGTCTGCCATCTCCTTCCTTCCCAGCATGGAACATTGAGGCCATCCCAAAAAGCATACAACCTGCCCAGCTGGGAGTTGGTTGGGTAGTGGGAATCTGTGGGACAGTGTCTGGGAGTGAGCATGGCAGTGTGTTGGGTTTCAGCCCTCAAGGCTGCAGTTTGCTTTTCACCTACAGATCAAGAGAAGGCCAGGGAGATTTCCTGCCTGTGTCCAGGCCTCCCTCCTGGGGCTGTGACATGCTGCTGTGTTCAGGGAGTGACCTGGAATGCAGCATTCCCATCACTTGTGCTAGAGGAGAAACATGTAATCCAGGTTCTCAAGGGCAGAAGCTGCGTGAGGGGTAGAAGATCTCTGTGACACTGAGCACGGTGAAAGGTTACTTATTGTGCCTGTCCTGTAGATCTTCCAGGTGGGAAAAACACAGGCTTGGTTCTGGTTTCCCTGCCCAGCTCCCAGCCTCTGGAAGAGGACAGCTCCTCTCCCTGAGGAGAGGGTCTCAGGGGATCATCACCTTGAAATTTCAGCAGTTGAAGCAAAACAGGTTCCATGCAATCAATGCCTTTCCCTTTTTCCCAGGAGCAGTGGATGAGACGGGCTCCATGCCTTTCTATGCTGAGGAATGTGCCTCCATGCTGGCAGTGACCTTCAGTGGTGGGGACAAGATGATGAGGAGCATTGTGAGTACCCACACAAGGCACCTGCCTGCCCCTGTGCCCTCCTGGACACACCTGGAACAGCCAGGACAGCGCTCTGTCCCTCCCGATTGCCACGCGATTCCTCTGTGAGCCGGGGAACACGTGTGCCTTTTATCTGAGTCCTACATAAATAGCGCTCTCAGAGGGAGGTTCCTGTCTCTCAGCTCTGGGGGAGCTGCCCCACACCTGCCCAGCCAGCCCCCCTGCTCCAAAGGGATGTGGGAGCACGGAGTGCAGGGAGCAGCATCAGGCTCTTTAAACCACTTGGCCACAGCTCCTGCTCTGCTCTGGCACGTGGGCCTCTCCCAGCTGAATTTTTGAGAATATTTTTATCAGCTTTCCCTTTTTCTGCCAAAAAATGACTTCTTGTCAACAAAATGTCCTTTTTGCCTGAGCCAAGTGGCCGGGGCTGTTTTCCCCACAGCAGGCCTGACACAGCCCATCCCTCCTGTGGTGCTGGTGCCCGTGGGGGGCTCTCAGGCTGCCCCCACCCCATAGGGTCTACAGAGCCCACCCACCCTGGGGCACGTGGGGGGAAACATTGCTGCCTCCCAGGCCTGGTGTTTGGGGTTGCATTGTCCCTCTCTTGGAGGGTGACCCATCAGGACAGGTATTCCCAAAAGCGCTTTCCTGGCAAAGCTGGTGAGGCAGCCAAGTCCCACTGGAGGTCAGCACCTCAGTGTGTGTTTGGGGGTCTCAGGAGGTCTGCTTAGGTGCTCCTGGGAGCAGGGATTTCCTGCTGTGGCTCTCTGCCTGCCACAGAGGAGCTGAATCCAGGCTTGTCAAACAGGCTTCCCTGCGTGCTGGGTAAACCAGGGGAACAGGGAGAGTCTGGGATCCTCAGCCACCTGGTTGGGACTCAGCAAGCTCCTCCTGCAGCCCAGAGCCAGGGCAGGGATCTGTGCCCAGCCAGAGCACAGCAGGATCTGACACAGGAAAAGTAAAACCCAGAATGGAGCTGATTTTTCCTTTCAGAAATAGCTTAGGTTGTCCCAGGCTGGTTTGGAAAGTATTGACACTAGGAAAAAAGGGAACAGCATCCCAGCAAGGGCTCTGCTGCATTCCATCAGGAGTTCCAGGCTTGTGGGTTGATGTCTAGCTTTCCCAAGCCTGGTGTGAGTGCTTTGAAGGTCTCAAATGCACATTCATTTGGAATACTGGCCTTAAGGGACACTAACACGGGAGCTGGCATTCCATGGAGGGGCCAGGACAAGATCCACACGTAGCCTAGGAACGGCATGTGCCACAGAGACATCCTGTACCATGGTCACTCCCTCAGCGAGCCTGTGGCATGCATGAACCCAAACACCCCCTTTTTCAGGAGTATAGCCTGCTCCTGAACACCCTGGAACCCGCTGCAGTGGTGTCAGAGTTAACATCTCTGCAGCCATCTGCTCCATTTTTTTTTTTTCCTTTTACCACACCATAAACTTTGTGTGGTTTCCTTAATGGGAAGAATTTAATACAGCTTCTGGCACTCCCTGCGCTTCCTACTGAAAGTTTGTGCTCTTGGGGTGTTCTCTGTGGGACACGCAGAGTCTCAGCGTGAGCTGGAGCCACTCACAGCTGGAAAAATGGGATGGAGTCAAGCAAAAACACAACAAACCCTCCAGATTTTGGGCTTTCTCCCTGCGGGGAGCACACGGAAATGGATGCACTTGGTTTGCAAGGAAGTGGCATAATTTGAGAACCTCCCAACGCCTCTTTTGAGGCTCTGTATGCTCTGCACAGTCCCGTGTGGCCCCTCTGCAGCCGGCTTGTGTTGGAGTGATGTTGTGATCAGCAGGGAGAATGAGGAAGGTCCCAAACTGCATCTGCCAGGAGTTTCCCCTGAAGTTGCTTAGTTAGACCCAGTTTCTCTCTCTCTCTCCAAAGGGAGCTGTCCCTGCTCATTGCTTCCCAACTGGTATCACTGTCCCTGCAGTGAGGGGGCTCCCAGGACCTTTCATGGCTGGCTGTGAGCAGGCACATTTGAGTCATGGGCTGCTGGTGGAGCTGGGGTGGCGAGGACACAGCTCAAGGCTGACACTGTGTGCTCCATTACTGCACTGCCCCTCCCAGTCACCCCAAAGTGGCCTGACAGAGGCCTCTTTCCTCTTCCTCGGCAGGTGACAACAGACTGGGATTTGCAGAAGGGCACAGGCTGCACAGAGGGTCACACAGGGACATCAGCTGCTGCTCCTCTGGCGGCCGGGATGATCGCGCTGATGCTGCAGGTGCGGCCGTGTCTCACCTGGAGGGACGTGCAGCATATCATTGTCTTCACTGCCACCAAGGTGAGGAGCCCTCCCTCTCTCCTTCCCTCCCTCCACAGCCCTTCAGGGATGCTGCAGGAAGGCCAAGGCCCTGCTGTGCACATCCCTGTTTATGTCTGCTGCCCCTCCATAAATCTCTTGCTCGTCTGGCTCCCAGCTAGGGGATTGCGCTTTCCCCTCGCCCCTTGCTCCTTCCAGGAATGTGGCTGAGGCATTTTCCTCTGTCATGATAATAAATGGGGTATTTGCTGCAGGAATGCCTCCATCTGCCAGCAGAGGGGTCTTCCAGGGACTCAGCAGGTTCCAGGGGCTCAGGCCCCAGGACTAGGTGCATGTGGTGGGGCTGGCCCAGCCCAAGGGCTGTCACCTCTGCAGTGTCACCCCATGGTCCATGCAGTGGGAAAGCAAGGAACTCTTCCCTGCCCTGGCCTTTCCTGGGCTCTCCAGAGAGCTGGGCTCCTGGAAACAGACACAACAGAGAGCTGGGCAGCAAACCCAGCCCTTCCCTTGGCCTCACCTCCCACGAGGCTTCGCTGCCCAGAGCAGGAGTGGGGACTGACTGGAGCTGCTGAATTTGTTTTGGAGAAGGGGCTTCTTCCACATCCCTCTGGGGAGCAGAGATCCATGTCCAGCTGATGCTGTGCTCACCTTGGCATGGGGCAGTGTTTTCCATAACTCCAAGCCAGTGTTGCCTGAGCAGTACAACCCACTAAGTGATGGGACCCAGATCTGTCCTGCCCAAGCTCTTGTTGATTTAAAGGACTCAGTTCCTTCTCTCCAAGGCTTCTGCCATCCCACAGGCTGTGGCTTGGGCAGCAGGGAGCAGCTGGGATGTTTCAGAGCAGAGGCATTTGTGCCCTTTTGTGCTGCTCTATTTCCTTTCTGAGGTGCTGGGAAGCCAGTTTGTCCTGGGATTTGTTTCAAACAAAGGTCAACCTGTTTCTTTCTAATAAGGCCATGTGGGTTTGCTTTCCTGCTGCTGCAGGATGTGTCTGAACCTCCTTCCCTTCAGGCCTGGTTCCCTTTGGGTTTCAGGGCTGCCAGTGTCCCCCAAGGTAACCAGAGCACCCTGACTTTCTTTGCAGTATGAGGATCGTCACGCCAAGTGGGACACGAACCAGGCAGGCTTCAGCCACAGCCATCAGCATGGCTTTGGCCTGCTGAACGCCTGGAGGCTGGTCAATGCTGCCAAGGTAATTCCCTCCTCCCCAGACCTGCCCTGTGGGCAGGTAGGGCAGCCCAGCCCAGTGGGAGGGACACATCCTGTCCTGGCAATGGTGTGGGGGGTGACACTGCTGCCGTTCAGGGCCAGTGCTTTGGCCACCATCCTGCTGGCCCCGGCTCTGAGGCTGCTTTTGGTATGAAGTCATGAGGTTTTCGGCAGTGCCTGCAATCTGCCCCCGGGCTGCTGCTCTCCAGCACTATATATAGCCATGGCGAGAGCTGCGCTGCCGGGAGCCGACAGCTCTGATTCACAGCGTGGGGGCTTTCGCCAGCAGCCCCACTGCCTTCCTCCCTCCCTCCACAGTGGCTGCAGGGAGGGTATCCTGCCCTGAGAAACAGTGTTCTCAGCTGGCAGCTCCAGAGGCTGCTGAGGGAGTGGTGTGGTCAGAGCAGGCGGCATCCCCATCTCTTCCTCCTCCGGTCGCACAGAGACCAGGGCATGTCCCTTTGGCACTTGGTCCCAGCTCATGTGTGGAGTGCTGAGCAGCTGTGTGGGGTCACTGCTGCTGCCAGCCCTGCTCCTGGTGTCACATGGACTTCCACGCTGCTCCCTCTTCCTGCCCCGCTGTGCCCAGGGTTGGAATGGAATGGCCTCAAGTAACCACTCAAAGCCACTTGGATGATGGCAGGGACAGACCCAGAGCTGGGGACTCCCAAATCTTTTGTCAGCCTCTTCCAACTCACAGGCAGTGGTTTTCCCTCCTCTCCTGGGCATGTGGTCACTGCCCCCATCCCCTCTGTACTGCCCAGGTCTGCGTGTACCCCAGAGCAGCGTTGGGAGAGGCCCCTTGGCCTGGGACCACATCCAGGAGCAGCTTGTGAGAGCCCTGGGAGATTGAGCGATGGATGTTCAGGGAGAGCACAGCCCATACTGAATCCTCTCCCCTTCCCCCTGCCAGATCTGGGAGTCTGTCCCATACCTCGCCTCCTATGTGAGCCCCGTGCTGAAGGAGGGGAGGAGCATCCCATTGCTCCCACAGGAGCTGGAGGTCACCTGGAATGGTAAGCACAGGTGTGCCATGGAGAGCACATGCTGTACACACCAAGGCCAGGGATCCAGCCCATCCCTGCTGGCACAGCAGGGCAGGGCCAGCTGCCAGCTGTCCACGAAGGGGTTAAGTGCTGGGCTGCCTGGGCTTTTTCTTCTCTTTCCGCTGCCCTTCCCCAGGGGATCTGCCTGTTGCTGCTGTTCCCTCCCCATAACCCCATCCCATGGACTGATGTGTTTGGGGAGCCAGACAGGCTTCAGCGACGGGCTGGGCAGCGGCCAGACCCGCTCCACTGGCTTTGACCATTTTAGGTAATGCTCCAGCTCCCGACTTGGCCAGCCATGTCCACATCAACAAGGCGCTGCTCAGGCTGCTACCAGTGGGAAGGAGAGCTCGGCACAAGCCCTTCCTGGCCCCCCAGCAGCTCCTGGCTCTCTGCTGGGCACAGCTCCTTGCCCTGAGGCTGAGCCACATTCCCCCTCCTTGTCTCACTGGAGATGCTGGTCCTGGGAGTCTGGCCCTGCATTGCTGGCAGAGGTGCTGGGGGTTGGCCAGGGGCTGTTTCCCGGGACAGAGAACCCCTGGAAAGAGTCTGGAGGTTGGTGGGCCTCTTGCAGATGGTGCTGTCCCTCCCCTCCTTGCTCCAGGCTGAGAAGATGCTGGGCAGGGTCAAGCATTGGAGAGGGTCAGGGGTCAAGCAGCAACTCCTGCCCTGAAAGCAGCTGTGAGCTGAAAGCTGGGCAGCCAGCAGTGCTTGGGAGAGGCACTTTGGAGAAGCCTGCAGAGGACACTGCTGTCCCCCAGGTGCAACAGACTGACCCAGAGCTGACCCTTCCCCATGGGGCCCTGGGAACATGCTGGCTCAGTGAGGTGCCTGGTCCTGGCGTGTGCCCACCTCTCCCTTAGCAGGGAGCACCCACCTGCCAGGAGCAGGCCAAGCCACAGGCTGCAGCTCACTCCAGAGCATGCCAGGCTCCCTGACAGCTCTGAGGCTGTGAGGATCTGTGGAGCTGGGAATGGTTTGAGATGGGATCAGGGAGCCCGAACACCCACTTTCTCCTCCCAGTCCCACACAGAGCAGCTGGGAGGAGGTAGAGATGTGCATGTCCTGTTAAGTGGCATCACAGCCCCTTGGGGCTGGCTGGGAGTGGGGACTCCATCCCAGCCACCAGCCTCAGCAAACCCCTCCTTCCCTCTCCCAGTCACCACCACCGACCTGGAGCTGTCTGGCATGAGGACCCTGGAGCACGTGGCAGTCACTGTCACCATAACCCACCCCCGCCGTGGCAACCTGGAGATCAGGCTCTTCTGCCCCAGTGGGATGATGTCCCTGATCGGGACCACCCGGAGCATGGACTCGTAAGCACTGAGGGGACAGGCTGGGGAGGGCAGGACCCCAGGGCCCGTGTCCAGCCTTGTGCCTCAGGCTCTGTGACCCTTTCATGGGTTGTTTCTCCTCACCCCTTGGCAGGGACCCCAATGGCTTCTCTGACTGGACCTTCTCCACGGTGCGGTGCTGGGGTGAGGAGGCACAGGGCACCTACAGGCTGGTGGTCAGGGACATTGGTGAGTCCTGTCCCCCAGAGGTCCCTGCTGGGGTGGTGGCAGCTCTGGACCATGTCCCGGGGTGCTGCCAGCTCATCACTTAAGAGAGTTCCCCGCTGGACCAACCTACCTCTTCCCCAGGAGATGAGAGCCTGAGGCCTGGCACCTTAAAGCAGTGGCAGCTGACCCTGTACGGCTCCTCCTGGTCCCCAACAGAGATGAAGGGACGGCAGAGGTAGGACACCACAGTCCTGGCTTGGTGGGGAGCCAGGAGAGGGAGGCTGAGGGGTGTTACCCGTACATGTGAGCAGGTGCTGCTCAGCTGGAGCTGTGTTTCTGGAAAGTGTGGCAGGTGCCCTCACACCTCACAGGGCAGCCATGGGCTGCAGAGCATGGCAGTCTCTGCTGAAAGAGGCACTGTGGACCCTTTGTGGGCATTTGGGACCTTCCCTGAAGCCCCCCTGCCTGTGTGACCTTCACGGGGTGCCTCTGTCCCCAGGCTGCTGGAGGAAGCCATGAGTGGGCAGTACCTGAGCAGCGACTTCTCCCTGCCCTGTCCCCCAGGGCTGGACATCCCCGAGGAGCAGCACTACACCATCACAGCCAACACCCTCAAGGTGAGCCTGCTTGCAAGCCACAGGGACTCTGTGTCCCCCAGGATGGGCTGGAGGGTCAG
This sequence comes from Xenops minutus, assembly GCA_035221455.1. Classification (NCBI taxonomy): domain Eukaryota; kingdom Metazoa; phylum Chordata; class Aves; order Passeriformes; family Furnariidae; genus Xenops; species Xenops minutus. Next base: position 6,169,469 of record JAWWEE010000062.1, read on the forward strand.
GACCCTGCTTGGGACACCGGGAGGGTCGAGGGTGGTGTTTCTCAAGGTGTTTCCCCTCTGTAGACCCTCCTGCTCTTGGGATGCTTCGCCGTGTTCTGGACTTTCTACTACATGCTGGAGGTTTGCCTGACGAGGAACGACGTGGGGCTGGACCTGGCCTGCTCTGGCTCCACCACCTGCAGGTGGTACCAGCAGAGTGGGAAGCACCGAGCCCTGGAGAGCGGCCTGGAGATGGAGTCGGTGCCTCTGTACCGGGAGAAGGACATGGAGGAGGCTGAGATGGAGTGTGAGCACCCAGAGCCCACCCGGGAGGAGGAGGAAGGGTGCTGGACCCCCACCCACCCCAAACCTCCCAGCAATGGCAGAGCTGTGAGCTTCCACGAGGCAGCTCCCACTGGGGCAGGATACCTGGGCCGGGAGGCACCAGCTGAGCTCCTCATGGAGGACAGGGAGCACCGGCCGTGCTGACTGGGACTGGGACTAGGACTGGGGCTGGGGCCTTCCCTCTTGGTACGACCCTCCCGGCCATGGGCAGCACGGACTCATTCCTGAGCCACCATGGACCATTGCCACTGTGTGCAGCAGGAGGTGGTGTTGGAAGTGGCTCGGAAACAAGGAAAAAAAGAGCACTGGTACTGGAAGGGGAGCTTCCCTTCCCTTGCTCTGGAAAGCAAAGCAAGCCTTAAACCCTTTCCTGAGGTAGCCTGCCCTTCAGGACGCTCAGAGCTCACCCTTGTGTGTGGAGCAGGGCCCTGTGCCATTCCTGCTGGGAGCACAGCAGCTGTGGCAGAGCTCCACACCAACCCCCTTCATGCTACTGCTCCCAAGGCCTGGCAGCATGGGCAGGACGTGTCACTTTGTCCCTAATTTCTGCAGAGAGCCTGGAAAACCCTCTGCAGGCAGGGACCCCAGAGCACTGGCATTTCCCTGCCCGCTGGGCTGGCAGTGTGCCTGTACCCACCAGTTATCCCAGTTTAGAAGCAGGGAGTTACTTTACTCATCTCCAACCAGCGCTTCTCCCTGTCCCCTGTGCTCTGATCCTGCTGGTTCCTCCTCTCCCATAGGCATGGAGCAGCTGTGGGGCTGGGGAGGCAGGAACAGGCTTGTTTGGGGGACAGGATGGATCTGTTGCTGAAGCAGTGGGCACAGGCGTCCCTCAGGTTTGGTGGCACCAGAGCTCACTGGGGCCACTGTCCTGGGTCTCTGTCCCCATCCAGGATGGACAAGGCCAGGATGAATGCCTGGTTTGGGCCAGGAAGGGGAGGATGAGTTGCTCTGGCAGTGGCTTGTCTGAGCAGGGCTGGCTTGTTCACATGTCTTTGGGTTCAGTGGTTTATTTTTTTAAGGCTGGGGTTTGTTTTTTAATCAGCAAAGCCCTTTTGTGTAGATTTCCAAATAAAGCCTGAAAAACCCTCCTCTCCCCCATCCGTCACTGCTCTGCTCTCCCAGAGCTTCCTCACTGTGGAAAAATGCACCAACCCAGCACCTCCCATCACCAGTGCCCTGGGGAGAACCCAGTGTTGGGGTGCTGGGTCTGGGGGGGGCCATGTGCCCTCCCTGTCCTGCTCCCAGGAGCCAGGATAATGGGGGCTGAGCCAGAGTGTTGGAAGGAGTGAGGAGAAAGGTGTGTGTTGTGGTTTGGGGTGGGGAGGGGGCAGAATCTTCCAAGCTGGGCAGGGAAAGCCCGATCCCCAGCTGTGGTTTTCCCAGGCTTGGAGCTGGAAGAAGGAGCAGCCATGGCCTTTCAGGGAGGGTGGCTTCGGCTTTTTTGGCAGCGCCAGGAGGAAACCTCGTCAGGCCACACCAGATGATACATAACCTTTTTAATTTCGACAAAAACCAAGTACAAAACCGAGGCCCGATTCTCTCTTTCTCCCCGTTCGCAGGGATCTCTGCGGCAGTGGCGCGGGGCTCGTGGGGGGCTGCGGGCAGGGGGGCTGCCCCATGGGCCGGGGCACATGCCCACCCCACCCGCCAGCCCCAGTGGGGAGCAGCAGGACACCCGTGGGTGCCGGCGGGGGCAGGACCGGCTGGCAGGGGATGCGAGGCAGCCCTGGGGTTGGGGGGCTGCGGCGGGGCGCGTGCGGCCGCTGGCATTGGGGCGATGGGGCGCTGGGGCGCTGGCACGGGGGGCATTTGGCTCCTCAATAAATACCAATCGGTGCGGGGCTGGTGGCGGCTGCCGGCGCTGGGCCAGGGGGGGAGCGGAGACGGAGGTCCTGGCTGGGGAGGGCTGGGGGGCAGCGAGGGGGTGCCTAGCTGATGATCTGCCGGGGCCGGCCGTAGCTCATCCCCGCCTGTGACGCTCCCTTGTTGGTCCCCATCTGTAGCCCGATGATGTTCTTGCCCTCCTTCAGCTGGCTCTCGGTGAACTCCCGCTTGTGCTCCTGCGCTTTCCTGCGGGGCACAGGGAGAGCCCGTGGGGCGCCCGCACCCCTCCGGGTGCCCAGCAGCCCCCATCCCAATCCCCAGGGGTGCCCCAGCCCCTCTCCCTCGGCATGCCACCTCCATGTGCTCCAGGGTGCTGTGGGCAGTGGAAAGAGCCCGCTCTGGGCAGCCACAGGGCTCCCTACACACCCAGCTCTGTGCTCCCCCTCTTACTTCATGAACCAGTTGGGGTCCCCGTGGTAGTTCCCGTCGTTCTTGGTGACTGCCAGGCTCCCCAGGGCCATCAGCGTCCTCTGCACCGCTGCCATGTCCTTGGCTGCCAAGGGGTGGATGGAGGGATGTGAGGATGGGCACAGCACAGCAGGGCACCCCTGGATCCCCCAACCCCAACTGTCCCGCTCCCGCACCTTCAAAGAGGTCGACAGTCTGGAACATGTCTGTCTTGATCACACCATAGTCCTCGGCCGCCTTCAGGAACTGGGCAATCTGCTCCATCTGCTTGAAGACCATGGTGGGTGGTGCATCGGGGATCTTGACGGGCTTGGAGCCATCGGGGTAGAGGCTGTTCACCAGCCTGCTGAGCACCTGCCACAGAGGAGAGTCTGGGCTTCCTGCGACACCCACAGAGCTCCCCACCAGCCACCCACCCCCCTGAACCCCCACTTACAATGCCATTCTTCAGCCAGACCTGGAAGCCCAGGCGGCCCCGCTCGGGGCGACCCACAGTGGACCCGCACTGCGCCACGATCCACTCCACCAGCCGGTCCTCCAGCTCGTCGTCGTACTTCTTCTCAATCTTGGACTGCACGTCCCTGCTCATGCCATAGGCTGGGCCTTTGTTTGCCATGGCTGTGGTGGTGGTGGGAGACCTGACAGCATGACAGAGACCGTCAGGCTGAGGAAATGCTGTCCCTCTGTCCTGGGACCCCACAGCACTGCTGTGTCATACACCTCCCACCCTGGTGCAGTGAGGACATGCCCTTCTCTCAGCTCTTCCCTCACCACACATCAGCACTTCAGCTCCATCCAGGTGTGTTTGGAGATGAGTTCATGGCCATGACCTCCAAAACCTGCCCAGACAGAGGGTTCCTGTCCCAGCAGAGGTGCATAGTCCCCACTCCCTGGCTCAGGCTATGCACGGGAGCAGCTTCATCCCTGTTCCATTCCAGCTCTTTGTTGGCACAGACATCCCTGGTATAACCGTGCCAGGATCCTGGTGGCAGGGTGACCACGGCAGAGCTGGGTGGCTGTGGCATGGCATGGTGGCCATGGCACAGTGGGGTGGCCACACCGTGCCAAGGCAGGGTGCCAGTGGGGTAGCCTTGGTGTGGCAGGTCCGGGTGCCAGGGAGGAGCACAGGCGAGGCATGAGCAGTGGGAGCCATGCCCGTGCCCTTCTAAGGACATGCTGCAGGCAGGGATGGCAGGTATCTGGCTGAGGGCAGGGCCCGAGGGTGCCAAGGACGATGCCAGGGAGGATGCCAGGGAGGATGCCAGAAGGGAGAGGCACCGTGAGCAGCAGCCAAGCCCTCGATGGAGTTGGCCTCGCTCCTCCCTGCACAGCTCCTTGCTTGGCATGAAGCCTCAGAGTGCCAGGGCTGTGCCCATGGGGAGCTGTGTTCTCAGTCCAGCATCCATGCCCTGCCTCCAGTGGGCTCCTCCTGACCACAGGGCACAGGCACCCCGGCTCCTGCAGGACGGGCTGAGACCTGGCACGGCTCAGTGCAGGAGAGGACGCTGACCCTGCTTCCTGTCAGCAATGCACAGGTACCCCAGAAGCTCCAGGGGCAGCTGTGCCCAAACCCTGAGCACGCTGGGCACATCCAGCAATGCCACAGCCAATCCTGCTCTGTGCCCTGGCCCGAGCTGGCACAGAGGGGGTCACACACAGACCCCACCACACCACCCACGGCTCCCTTGGCCACGGGGCAGTGCCCATCAGCCCCCTCCGGACCTGCCAGCCCCGTGCCCATCTCCTCTCCCCGCCAAGGCATAGGGCAGAAATGGGGACGTGGGGGTTGGAGTCGCCCCTTCCCCTCTGCCCTGTGCCCCACATGGCCCCCCCAGGCCACGGCGGGGCTGAGCCCGGTGGACCCGCAGCAGCGGAGCCCCGACGGGAGCGCGGTCCTTGGGGGCAGGAGCAGGACAGGACCCCGGCAGCGACCCCAGCCCGAGCAGGGCAGCCCGACCCTCCTCCTGGGAGCAGCATCCCCATCCCGGGGCGCTGCATCCCACCCCGAGGAACACAATCCCCATCCTTCAGGGATCCCCATCGCAGTCCCGGGAGCTGCCCCGCTGTCCCAGGTACAGGGTTACCGCACCTCGGGGAGCGGCACCCCCATGCCAGGGGGCGACATCCCCACCCCGGGGACCCTCCCCACCGCTCCCCCCACCCCTCCCACTCCCATCGGCAGGACTTACAGGCGGCTGCGGACGGAGTGAGGGCGATGCTCGGCTCGGGATCAGCGCTCTGCCCCGCGGGGACCCCGACCTTGCGCTAAAAGGCGGGCGGCGGGGCGGTGATGTCAGTCCCCCCATCCCTCCCTCCCGGGGCGCCCATCCCAGGCACCATATTTGGGGAAAGACTCCGAAAACCAGCGACGAAAGCCCGTGGCCGAGCATTCCCCGCGTTCCTCCGCCCCAGCGGGGCCGGGGCCAGGGGCTGATGGAGTAAATCCTTTTATAGCCAGGCGGCCGCGCCGAGGGCTCCTGCCCTGACTTCATGGCTGGTTTCCCCATGTGCTCACCGCCGGGAGCCGGGGGGACCGAGTGGGATCCCCGTGGGGACCCCCCGCCCGCGGTGCCCAGCCGGGGAGGGCAGGGATGCTGCGGGCATCCCGCGGGTACCGCGCCCGAGCATCCCGCGGGTACCGCTCCGGGCATCCCGCGGGTACCGCGCCCGAGCATCCCGCGGGTACCGCTCCGGACATCCCGCGGGTACCGCGCCCGGGCATCCCGCAGCATCCCGGGATTCCCTCTGCCCCGCGAGCACCAGCTGGAGCGGGGCAGGGCACAGCAGGGCACGCAGCAACCCTGGCACTGCAATGGGATGCCACACTGGCTGCCAGCCCCCGGAATCTTTGCTGCCTGTGCAATGGGACCCCCCTGGGCATCCCTCCCACCCCTGGGGCTGCCAGATCCCCTCGCCATGCCGCACAGCCCATCCCCAGCGGCTCTCCAGAGCACCAGCAGCGCTGCTCAGCCCCTGCAGCATCTCCCAAAACCCCGTGGGGAGAAGGACACTGTGCCAGAGCAGTGCCCGGCTGACACCCGGTGGCAGCTGCCCTCTGAGACCCCTCTGGAACCCCCCGGGCTCTCAGTGCCCAGGCAGGAGGCACCAGGCACAGGCAAAGTGCAGACACTTTAATGTGAGTCCCTTCCCAGCAGATCCACGCACGGAGAGCGCGCGGCACCTCGGTGGGAGCAGCAACGGGGGCCTGTCACAGCCACCCCCCTCCTGGGACACTCGAGACACGAGTGGGGCCTCTCTGGCCACTGCCACCACCGTGCTGGCCCCACACACCCCCACCTCCCACCCATACGACTCAGGCACTGAAGAGAGACCCATACCCATGAGCTCAGGGGGCCACGGAGCTGCTGGCATGGCACTTGCCACAATCTCCTCACCGTGCCCACAGGCACACAGACACAGAGCAGCAGCACCTTTTCCAGTGTCACTTGCCACCAAGGAGGATGCCCTGGTGGCCCCCCACCCCTGTTTTTGGCCACGACAGGCCCAGAAATGGGCACATAGCGCCTGGAGGGACCCGGCTGACGGGGAGGAGGTGCACCAGGACCCCCAAGCTGTGTGGGGAGGGGGACGGAGCGGCTGGCAGGACCTGCAGCGCAGACATCCCTCCCCAGGGGTGGGTCCCCCCTCCCGGGGCTGCAGCCGGGCGTTTGGCACAATCCCAGGGCAGCGTGAGGCTGCAGGCTCCTAGAAGACATAGATCTTGTCCCGCTGGACGCAGTCCAGGTCATCATCCAGTGTCAGCAGCACCTGCGGAGCAAGGGGAGTGAGAGGTGAGCTGGGGGGCCAGGGGCAAGGGTTTGCCATGCCAGTGAAACCAGCACCTACCAAGAAGGAGCCGAACATGGCGATGGAGGAGAGAAAGTGCCAGATGTCGTGGTCATCAAAGAAGTCGAGCAGGATGCAGTCACGGTTGTGCTCCCGAGATTCTGCTGGCGTTTTCTGTTGGGGACAGAGTCAGCGTCATTGTGCCTGCCCGTGGCCACCCTGCCCACCCTGCTGCCTGGGCCACCCTCCTGCTCACCTGCCAGGTGCTCAGCCCCTGGAAGAAGAAGAAGAGGGCAAAGCCCCAGACCACGGACGTGCTGATGATGCAGAGCAGGGGGATAAGCTTGATGCGCTCACCGCTGCGTAGCTATGGGAGAGCCCAGGGTCACTGCGCAGGCAGGAGCTGGCAGCAGTGCCCTGCCCTGCCCTGCCCTGCCCTGCCCTGCCCTGCCCTCCCCACCAGGCCCGTGGGGGCCAGGGGCTCAGCTCCCACCTTCATGATGATGTAGAAGGCGAAGTAGAGGAGGAGGTTGCAGATGCCGATGGCCAGCAGGTAGGAAGCGAAGTCATTGGGGCGGACAATGAGGCCGTAGGCAGCACTGGGGAGGCAGGGACAGGCAGCAGGGTCAGTGCAGCCCACAGCCCACCCCGTGATGCTTGCTGTTCCTGAGGCATGCCAGCAACCCCCAGAGAGATCACGCAGCTTGGGGACACCGGGGTGCCACAGCTGCAGGGGGACCTGTCATGCTGGGCTCACAGCTGTCACGAGCTGGCTGTCCTCAGCCCAGCCCCACTGGAGGGACAGCAGCTGAGGGGGCCATGCTGTAGGAGTGGGGCAGCAGCAGGAATGCGGAGAAGCAGGATGGGGTCTGGCTCTGTACTTACAGCGACCAGTTGATGATGTTTCCCATGACCAGGAGCACCATTCGGTCCTGCAAAGAGCGAGGGGGCTGTGAGGGGCTGTGGGCAGCCACTCTGGGGTGGGGGCTGCCAGGAGGGGTCTCCACAGAGCTGGGGGGCTCTGGTGCCAGCACTCACCACGTACATGGGCCCGCTGCACTGCCGGACGCAGTCCGTGTACAGCACGTGCAGGATCCTGCGCAGGATGCCCGAGTCTGTGGGGAAAGGGGAGGTGACACTGAGGGGGCCAAGGCGCTGCCCCCCTGCCCACCCTGCTCACGGTGCCTCCCCTCACCCAGCTTCCAGCGCCCCATGTAGTAGAGCTGGGTGCTCAGCAGCAGCGTGGCCAAGATGTGGATGACAGAGAAGACAATCCAGAAAGCTGTGTTACCCTTCCCAAAGACCTGTGGGGCGAGTGGGGGGCGGTTAATGAGCTGTGGGGTGACCCGTGTTCCTCCTCCCAGTGCCTGCCATACTCACCACACCAACCACAGAGAAGAAGATGACGAGGGCCAGGCAGGCATAGGCGCTGTAGGCACTGGCATTGATGTCTGGGTGGCGTTTCTGGTAGAGCTTCAGCATGCAGAGCCCCGCGATCATGTACATGAAGGAAGTGTCTGGAGGGGGGGGACAGTGGTGAGTGGGGCATGGGTGGCCCGAGCACGGGTGGCAGAGGGTTGGAGGGGGGCACTCACCGAACTGGAAGTTGGTGTAGTTGGGGCAGACGTGGTAGCAGGCGCTGAGCAGCCCCTCCATCATGAGGGCAGTGCCCATGGCATAGAAGAGCCCAAAGTGCTTGGGGATGCCACACTCCTGTGGGGCAGAGAGGAGGGGAAGCAGGGGGGGTCCTGTGTGGCTGAGTTCCCCCCGGGGCACCCCTGCAGCTCCCATCCCTTACCAGGGCGTGGGCGTCGTTGCGCAGGAGCGCCCGGTTGTAGTTGATCTCACGCTGCAGGATGATGAGCAGGAAGAGCAAACCCAGCAGGACGTACCCCAAGTTGCTGAGGATGTTGTTGAAGGCGCTGCAAGAGGCCAGTCCCGACGTGGGTGCTCTGGAACCAACTCTGTCCTCGGGGCTACAGCCCAGCCCTGGGGACAGGGGACCCCCAGCCACCTACCACCACTCACCCCAAACCCACCTGAGGTTCCCCAGTGGGTGGGCACACAGAAAGTTGTAGTAGCAGATGTCCTGGTTGCCAGTGACATTCACCACCTGCATTCATGGGCAGGGTGAAGATCAAGGGGGGCCCCCAGAGGCATCCCCATTGTTCTGGGGAGCAGGGTTTGGGACTGCAGCCCCCAGAGCTCCTGGGAGCCCCACTTGCTTCCAGCCTGGCCCCACTTACTGTCTGGTAGGTGATGACAAGCTGGACGACGGGGAGGGCGTAGAAGACGGCGATGGTGGCGATGTTCCTGGGAGAGGCAGAAGGGTGTCAAGGGGTCTCTGCTGCCCACCCCAGGTTAGGACACTGCTTGGTGCCCCCATCCCCACCACCCCCCCACTCACCAGAAGTAGATCTGGTACTTCTTCCGCAGCACCCGCTTGTCCTTGCGCGCCAGGTCAGCCACACACAGGTATTTCTGGAAGGAGAGGTTGGTGAGGGGTTGCCCGGGCAGAGGGGAGCAGCCAGCATGGCCCAGGGGCCGGGGTGGGACACACCTTGGTGCGGATGACATTCTTGTCATAGTCAATGTCGGCCAGTGTGTCGTAGTCATCCTCCTCAACAGAGCTGAGTGAGTCCAGGCGTGGCCGGCCGGCCACGTTCTCCAGTGACCGCTCCCCTGCGGCCGAACCGGGGCTGTCAGAGGAGCCCCTGGCCCAGCCCGCCCCGGTGCCCACCCCATGGGACCCCAATCACACCCAATTAACCCCTTGGCTGCCTCCCTGCCAACTCTCCAGCTCCCTGCAGACCCTGTGCTGGCGCTGCCCCAGGGACACGTGGTGGCTGCACTCGTGTGGGTGAGCATCACCCTGTGCCCATTCCCTGGGACTGCCACACTGGGGACACACTGGGCAGACAATGTCCTGCCCCACAGCCCCCTGGCATTGCCCTGGCTCTGAGGGAGGGGAGCAGGGAGCTGGGGTGCTCTGTGCCCCAGGCACAAGCTTGGGGCTGGGCAGATTTCGCCTTGATTGGCCCGACCCTGCCCGGTACCAACATCTACCCATGGGAATGCTCAGCGGCCTCGTCGGGGCGGAGGACGTGCGCCGCTTGAACTGCTCCTGCCCTTCAAAGGAAAGCCACAGTTACTGGAGCAGGATTCCCTGGCGTGTGCCCACCCCACCACCAGCACCAATGGAGACCCTGCTGTGGGCTGCACAGAGGGGCTGCCAGCCCTGGGACTCTTCCTGGAGGCGGAGAGGGGCAGAACTGGGATGGCAATGGTCACGCGGCTCTGCAGGGCTGCAGCCACATCAGTCACCCCATGACTTACCCACATAACTGTAGGAGACTTCTGTCGAGCCCAGGCTGTCTGTGACACCCTCAGTGCTGCTGGAGGAGCCATTCCCTGCAAGGACAGGCGGAGGGTGGGCACAGCCCATGGGCAAGGGGGTGAAGGACAGGGTTGGGGACAGCACATGGCACTCACCAAAGGAGCCATAACCATAGCTGTCGTAAGCACGGCCCAGGAAGGAGTCAGGGATGCTGTGGGAGTGACCTGCAGGACAGGATGGGCCCTGTCACCTCTGGTGGCACCCCTGTCCCAGGGCTGCACGGCCCTTGGGCTCAGAGCAGTACACCACACCCCTGCTCTGGCACAGAGTGAGCTCAGAGCCAAGGATAGAGCTGGCACCTACCCAGGAGTGATGCTGGGAGTCCCCGGAAAGCCGTGGGAAGAAAGAGACAGAGCTGGTGAGATGCAAAGCCCCAGCACAGCCCTGTGAGCCCCGCAGTGGAGAAGTCTGGGACCACCCTGTCCCCCTGATGCTGGGATTTGTCCCCAGGGAGCTGAGGGCTGAGTGGGGCTCAGAGGGATAGTGGGGAATTCCTGCAGAACCAGGGGCTTTTCCATGGGCTCCAGAGGGCAGAATAACTGGGAATCCCCCATGCAGACCCTTCCATGCCACTGGCTGCTGCCTCCATCCCTCACCTGTGTCCAGGCTGGGCGAGTCCATGGCTGACAGGAGCCCCTTCCTCTTGTGCTGCCTGCCGAGGGAAGCAGCCATCAGCCTGGCTGTGCCATTACCAGGGTGAGGGGGCACAGCCCGAGGGCCCCCATCACTCTGGGGACAGAATGGTGCCCATGGGCTCAGCACCCAGAGGGGCAGTGACACCCGGGGACTCACCGGCAGCTCTCCCAGCAGGCGATGAGCAGTGTGAGGATGTAGAAGGAGAGGAAGATGCTGAGGCAGAAGAGCACACTGCTCACGTAGGCCTCCGCTGTGCAGAGCCAGGACAAGCCATCAGGGGGCAGGTGGCACCTCTGGGGACCTGCCGTGGGTCCCTGCAGAGCCCACCAGCCCCCAGCACCCCCAGCCCCTCCCAGACTCACAGGTTATGGCAGGTGACACCATCACCTCCAGCGTCTTCTGCCGGTCGTGCTGATCCACGGGTTCATCTTGGGAAAGGGCACGGCCAGGGTTCAGCTCTCTGCCCTGTCCCCACTGTGTCCCCACACACAGCCCATGGCAGCAAGGTGGGTGCCTCCCCCAGCCCCCCGTGTACCTGGAGAGGCGTTTTTGGAGAGGGGGTAGTAGGGCAGAGGACCCCCACACACCTCATCCTCTGTCTTCACCACCACCACCACGTAGAAGCTGTGGCTGGGGAAATCCTTCTTCTGCAGCAGACATGCCAGGGGGGAGAGATGGGGGTCAGCAGAGCCCAGCTGGGGATCTCCAGGCCAGAGGTTATCCCAGGGACACCCTCTGTGAGCCCTGATAACCAGGGGTACCTGGCAGCACCAGGCAGGGGCTGGGAGCAGCTCAGCCCCATGACACAGCCCCAGGGCACAGCCCCAGGGCACAGCCCCATGCCCACCTGCACTGTGATGGCTGCCTTCTTCGTCATGGTCTGGTACATCCCAATGAAGGCCACGTTGTTGTCCAGGTCGTAGACAGGGCACTGGGAAGGGCAGAGGGGCATCAGCCCCACTGGGCACCACAGATCACCCAGAGACCCCACTGCCCAAACCTACCAGGATGTCCTGGATGGAGATGACGGAGCAGGGGAAGGCCATGGCCGAGGTCACCTTCACAATCACCGAGTCCACTCCCTCAGGGAACTCATACTTGAAGTACTGCAGGGGGGAGAAGTGCCCATTGCAGCCACGGTGGCCACGTGGCCAGACCCCGTGCCATGCCATGCCATGCCATGCCATGCCATGCCATACCATGCCATGCCATGCCTCACCTGCGGCTGGGCGGCCGTGGCGTTGAAGCTGAACCTTTCATTTGTCCTGCAGGGAGAGCACAGGAAGGTGATGGGTGGCAAGGGGAGCCCGCAGCCCCCGCAGGCAGCGGGCAGGGATGGGGACTGTGGCTTGGGGGTCCCCTCACTGCAGCACGAAGTTCTCCACGTGGGTTACCCGCAGCTGGTAGGAGGTGTTGAGGGAGAGCGTGGAGACATCCACGTAGAAGTGCTGGGTCTCCACCTCGGCCTTGGTCTGTGGCTGGCAGAGCGTGCGGCTCACCTCCTGGTACGCGTATTTCCGCTGGTACCTGGGCAGGCAGAGCTGTGTGATCCCCCATCCACGGGGAACACCGTGTCGGGGATGGGTAGAAATCCCATCCCAGGGTGGCCCATGCAGGGGTGGAAATCCCATCCCAGGGTGGCCCACGCAGGGTGAAAACCATGTCAGGGATGGGTGGAAATCCCATCCCAGGGTGGGATGCCCTCGCATGGGGAACCCACTGGTACTCACAGCCCCCGGAGGATGAGTGGCACCTGGAAGGAGACCACAGCCTCCTTCTGCCTCACCACGAAGAGCACGGGCAGGTCCTTGGGGTCGGAGAGGACATTGACAGACACCCGCACGCCCTCGGTCTGCGGGGACAGGGCAAGGCGAGGCGTTGGCTGGGCTGGACTTTGCCCGGCCGTCGTGGCAGAGGCTGGGAATGGGGAAGGTTCCCCACGGGGTGCGGGGACACTGCGGGGACACCCAGCCCAGGGGTGGGGGAGCGGGGACAGGGCTGGGACCCCCCTGCTCACCCTGTTCCTGCGCACGCTGTGGTTGAAGGCGTAGATGTTGAGCAGGTTGGCGTCCACCCAGTCGGTGTAGGTGGTGTTGAAGCGGGCTTCGGTCTCGTGTAGCCGCCGGCCGGGGGGCTGTGGCTGGGCATGGGGCTGGGAATGGGGCAGGACGGGCGGAGGGGGCAGCAGGAGGAGCAGCAGCAGCGCCCAGGGCAGCGCGGCCGCCCCGGCACCCGGCATCCCTGCAGCATCCCCGGGCAAGGTCCGCGGGGCGGGACGGGGAACGGGGGAGGAAGTGGGGATGGGGAAGGAACGGGGGATGGGGGAAGAAGGAAGGACGGGACGGGGGAAGAAGGAAGGACGGGACGGGGCGCTCAGCCGGGGCGCTGCGCCATGGCCGGGCGATGTCGCGATGTCCCGGCGGTGTCGCGGTGCTATCCCGGTGCTATCCCGGTGCTGTCCCGGTGCTGTCCCGGTGGTACCCCCGGGTCTCCCC